>SNQJ01S0087496.1:18952-33726 GCA_010110895.2 Picea sitchensis
CCCAGGTACCACGGTGGATGAGTTTTCCTACAGGTCCATGCTAAGATGAATTTGCGTCTGATAGGAGGATACACACACAGTCTGACAGAAGAAGGCACAGACGAAATGCTTTGAATGGAATGGCCAGATCACACCCCTGATATTTGTGGACTGAGCTAAGTTCAAATGGATCAGTTCAAGATTTTGTTAAGGTCGTCAACTGGTTGAGCTGAGCTCCTTACTGTGTAATTTTGATGCCAGAATTGTTCTTTGGTTATGTGTCAAATTTGAGACTTTTGCATTAATAGAAGTCAGCTTCTTTCATCCCTTTGTTTAAACTGTGCTGAAACACTCGGGCATGGAGGATCCAGTCGAGGGTTGTGGTTCTATTTTAATGTAGGCTTGATTACAGTAGTGTTGTGACCAATTTTAGTAATCTTCCTTGTTACCTTATTTCCCCTTATGTTAAAAGGCTCGGGCATGGAGGATCCAGTCGAGTTGTCGCAATTGCATGATAATGTAGGTTTGATTATTATGATGTTGTGACATATTTCAGTGTCTGAAACTTGAGTTCAAGAGTGCTCTTAAGCCTGAGTTTTTCTTCACCAAGCTGCTTGAAAGCCGGATGCCCATGGCAGTATTGTTCACCTCTCTCACTAATTATTCCTTCTTCTCACACTTAAACTCAAATCATTGACTAAAGTTAATGAAGACCTCACTTCATTGTGCTTTGATTGTCCAGTTTCTGTGTTAAAATCATTCTTGTACTGAGTTTTGTTCATTTGACCTCCACTCATAAAACCAACATCCACCAAACATTATGATGGGTACTGGGCTTATCTTATCGCAGTCTGAGGGAGACTCTTAGTGCTAAAAACTTGAAAAGGAAACATATTATTGGTTGTTCATCCCCTGACCTCTATTTGAGCACTTTTACTTTATTAATGAAATTACCAAATTTCTTCTTCGCAAATAGTTTGAAAAAAAATGATATATGCTGCTGAAGTCAAATGGGGCTATGAAATCAACCACAATATTAAAATTCAAGTTATTCATTGTTATACTTATGTTCAAGTTGATATTACAATAAGTTTATTTCTAGATATGCAATTATTAAGCTTTAATGCTAACAACTCATCATGCAAGAAGTTTAATACTTAAAATAATATTTCAAGGCATTAAACAATGTATCAAAAACACAAATACTCCCATAGGTTGCAATAAAAACAAATATTCAACAAAGCATTGAATGGCGCATCCCAGTCGCCTGAAATGACCAATATCACAATCTACGAAATCAACCTCCCTATTATTGAATCAACAAAGATGAATATTATGGGATCATAGATTTTTTTTTGTGTGAGAATTGAATTGGAAAAAATTGTTACTTATTCTACTTTTTTTAAGGCCTTATCATAGTAAGAATGGAAACTTATCCTAACCCACTGTTATCTACAAAATCCAAACATCAATAGTGCCTGTAAATCAACTCTACATAGTTATAGCCAAAAATCAAGTTATAGTTTATATTTGCATTTTCTCACACCCTTTTTAATGATACAAGCACAATAGAAAATGATTATGTGGATAAATTATTGGAATAGAAAATGATGATTTTGCAACAATGGGGCTTGTTTGAGACCAATTCCCGCTTACAAAAATTTCCCTCCACTTTTCTATTTTCCCACTCTCCTTTATCCCCTTCTTTTCCCTCTTCTATACTTAACTAAAATCCCCTTTCTTTTTCCCCTCTACTTTCTCTTTCTGGTTACTAGGTCATTTTTCTGAAAAATGTCTAACTGTGTGGGTTGGCGGACTCACGGGTTCACATTTTCACTCATGATTTTACATCACTACTCCAACCGACCACTTCCCCATTCCATACTTAGCCACTTTTTGATCATGGATTCCTGGGCAGGCGGGCTCTAGATTGCACTTCCAAAATTGCCAAAATTGCCCTTCGATTTTCTATTTTCCCACTCTCTTTTATCCCCTTCTTTTCCCTCTTCTATACTTAACTGAATTCCCCTTTCTTTTTCCCCTCTACTTTCTCTTTCTGGTTACTTAGACATTTTTCCTAAAATTTCTAACTGCGCAGGTTGGTGGACTCACAGGTTCACATTTCCACTCATGCTTTCATATCACGACTCCGACCGACCACTTCCCCATTCCATACTTAGCCACTTTTTTGATCGCGGATTTTCGGGAAGGCAGGCTCTATATTGCACTTCCATTGTTCCTTGACCTACAAACAACACCCAAACTTCCGCAATATACAAATTGACTGTCGGACTCCAACATCGTCCCCTCTTTCACGTTACACATTTTGTACTTAAAAGTTTTGAGACATACAATTTGACCATCAGGGCCTCACGTATCCTAAGGATTCATTGTCACCGTATTTTGAATCCCATCTGACCGCTTTCCATACTTGACCATTTCTTGGAATCTCTTTCATGGATCGTCGGGTTGGCGGGTTCATGAAATCTCCAATTCCTAATCGTTGTTCCCTGTGCCCGCAACCTTCACACTTCTTTCCAAGTATGCAATTAGTAAGGTTTAATGCTAACAACTCATCATGCAACAATCATAAAGATTGTCATTAATGAGCAAAAGGCTCAAGGAGACAGTCACAGTGACTATCCCTACACAACTTGTCCAAAAACATGCAGAAAAGATCTTGCTAGGTAATGGGATATCTATTACAAATTTCAATATATTAGCGAAAATGAGTCCGACTGACCGTTTCCCTATTCCATACTTCGCCACATTTTCGATTGTAGGTTTCCAGACAGGCGGGCTCAAGATTGCGCTTCCATTGTTTCGTGACCTGAAAACAACACCCAGAGTTCCGTGATATACAAATTGACTTTTGGACTGCCCCATCAAGCCCTCTTCTGTGTTATGCATTTTGCACTCAAAACTTTCGAGACATACAATTTGACCGTCAGGCCCTCACCTCTCCTGAGTATCCCTTGTAACCCTATTTCAAAGCCCAGACGACCGCTTTCCATACTTATCCATTCCTTAATTGCTCTTCCTCGTCCCCGCCACCTTCACACTTCTTTCTAAATATGCAATTAGTAAGCTTTAATGCTAACAACTCATCATGCAGGAACCGTAAACATTGTCATTAATGAGAAAAAGGATCGAGGATATCTCCCATTAATACACATTAAACCAAGATTTACGGTGGGTTATATTATCCCTTCCAAGTGTTCATTTCAAACATAATGGAATGTCTTTCGCGGGTCATCGGGTTGGTGGGTTCATGAAATCTCCAATCCTTAATTACTCTTCATCCTACCTGCCACCTTCGCACTTCTTTCTAAGTATGGAATTACTAAGCTTTAATGCTAACAACTCATCATGCAACAACCATAGAGATTGTCATTAATGAGCGAAATGCTCGAGGAGATCTCCCATTCACATGCATTGGACCAAGATTTGCAAAGGGTTGTATTATCCCTTCCAACTGTTCATTTCAAACATCCTCTAGAGAAAAAAGACGTTCTTGTAAACTTATCGCAGTAGCTCGACAACAATTCTGTGGAGATACAATGAACATATTAGGGCGTAAGGACCAGAAATTTCAGTGGTCCAGGGCATATTCTTACTACTCATCCCCTTCCACCCATAACAAAGTAATTTGGACCTCTGGAATTTCTCGTGCAGGCTGTGTCCCTGAAGTTTTTGAATGTAAGGAGGTGGTCTCTTGGTGCGTTGAGAGATATATTTCAAGCCAAATAATTATTCCACTACGAGACCACTCTCATATTTCTTTGTCACCTCAGGTCTTCCGCAAGATGTTGAGATTGTCAGAGCCAACATTGACCTTCAGAGGAGAAGACTGCAAGTAGTTCCTAAAAAAGCATGACAACGGGTTGGACCTCTTACCTGAGTTCCTAGAAGACTCGATGACAGTTCCTGAAGATATCACAAGGTTGTAGGTTAGTTCGTTTAGAAATCCATTCTGAGAAATTGTCTAGCTGTTTTCAAGAATAACGGGGCAGGAATCCACATCAAGCATTTCCCGCATGATTCTTTATATTTTGTATTTCATAGTCAAGGAAGAAGCCATTTTTGATTGGGGGAGGCTACTTTCCATTGAAATATTTTCCCAATTGTCACGATTCAAAGAGGAGAATAAATATTGTATGTCATCCTACTTGGTTTTCGCGATAATACATTACTCTCCGCTTCCAAAACTGTTTGTGTCCAAGAAGGTAAACTGTGAATTCGACCCAGTAACCTTCTGGTACCAGGCCTTGTGGAGGCACAAGGCCTCCCATTGTTTTTATGAGGTTTTTAATGATTTTGTCCTAGTTTTCAAATATTTATTGTTAGAAAAGGATGCTCCCTAGATGTCTGACCAGGAAACCAAGTTTTTGGACAGGAAGGGGACACTTGAACAAATGGAGAATTACAGTGTAATAATGATTTTTGGCTCCAAGGAAAATCTTGTTTTCCTTCCATGTCACATTATAGACAAAATGTTTGTTACAAAAATAACAAGGCGATACAACTACTGGTTGCATTTTTCCATGAGAAGTGAAAAAAATAGTTCATTCCTCTGCCTTAGAAAGTCGAGGAATTCGTGTTTAGGAACATCAATAAGATTGATGAATTCGCAGGCCATTTCAAAAACTTGAACCTAAGATATGTTGAAAGGATAAGAGGGTTCGACCCAAATGGGATTTTTGTAGAACATTTACTAACAATTGGCTTCAACAATTATTTTATCCATACACTCCTAAACAAAGACAAAGATAATGATGACAACACTCCTACTCTTGATGCTGATGACCTAGAGACATTGCAAAGAACCACTGAATTGTACAAACAACAGGGAAAAGGCCCCGGTGAGAAGAGTGTCCAATCCCCGACTACCACTCCTAAGAGTACGACATCCCAGAGCATCGCTCCAATGGCCCACCCCAGTAAGAAAGAAACACATAATTCTTCAAATAGAGGAGAAGATAAGAACCCTCTTCGGGGTAAAATTGATAATTCTCACAAGATTCCCGTGAGGAAGAAGAGAAAAAATGTTGTAGTAAAAGTGGAAGAGCCCGGAACTAAAAGCAAAGACATGGAACTTGAGACTGATCTGAATAACATATTCTACAACATTGATTAGCCTGGGGATGCGATCCACCATAATACCCTAATAGAAATAGCTCAGACTGAGATTTTTGACGAATATGAATCCTTCGTATTCCAGAGCGTTGTTTTTTACAACGGATCTAAAAATTTAATTATTGAAAAGAGAGATGTAAGAAATAAGAAAGGGAAATCTTGTTCAAAGATTAACCTTAGGAACATGTATCTGTCCCAAATATATCGATTTCACTGAGCAACTGGAGATGCTCTTGATGATTCCATTGGAGGCATTGAGGCGGATAATGCTAGACTGAAGGACCGAATCAAGGAATTGGAGGAATCTTTGAATCCTATTCCATTTATTGCCAGTTCTTTAGCAAAAACTGTGCCTGCCACCCCTCCAACCAAGTTAAAAGGATCCTCCATCCTCCTCACATTGTGTAGAGGCTACGTGGAGAAGAATATCAAGAAGAGAATGGAGTGAATTACTCAAGTCTAGGAAACATAAAAAAGTATATCTTCCTTTGGAACGAGGGCATGAACATTTGCAAACAGATTTTAAAAATGAAGAAAGTTTCTATCTAGAGACGGTCCTCCCTTTTGGCATCCATGTCACCAACATGACAGATATGAGAAGAACACAAGAAGATCTCCCCTCCACAAACTAGATCAAACAATTAAATGCATGCTGGAAAGAGAAAGTTAAGAACCTACATCTCATTGTCTAATCATGTGAACAAGCCATATTAAATAAAGAAGAATTATTCAAAAAGTTGACCGAAATAAACTAGTCAGAAGTACCAATGAGGTCCAAGACCCCAACTTAATCCTCAACTCCTTGTCCTTAACCAAACAAGCCTTTGATGAAAAAGTTGATATTTTTAAGGGGTTGTCCTTAGAAAATTTTTACGACATCCTTGAATATGGTGAAGATGACGTGGACAACTGGCTAGTGGACTATTCGGTACAAAATGAAGAAATTGAATAAGCTCTGCATAATCTTTCTATCGATCTAAGGGAATTAGAAAGCGAGCTTTTCAACATAAAAATATGGCATGAGATCAACGTGGCCCCATTAGAAGCTACATTGAAGAATGGATCCAAAGGGAAATCGACAAGCTCATCGATGAAGGGAAACAAGCGGTTGGCACGATTCCAGTAGCCGTCGACGAGAGCAATAAAAATGCATCAACAAGCAAATAAAAAAGGGGGAGATAGATACCATAATTGTAAGTCTATACTGATCACATCCTTCTTTCTTTATCAATCCAGTTATTCCACCTCTTTAAATAGAAATGTCTAACCAAAGACTATGTTGAGCACTAAACACACCCTAAACAAAGTCCATGTCAAATTTTACTTTTTGGGTACCACTTGATCTTTTGCACTGTCTAATTCGACTTCAATATGAAAAATATTGCCTGTGCTTATCATTTTTTTTCTCATTTAATTCTCTCAAAGTTTTCTTGAACATGTGAAAACCCATAACTTAAAAGACTAACATTTAATTAAAGAATCGATAACAAAAACTTTTCCCCCGACGCGCTCAAAGATTCGGCATCGGGAAGCATTAAAGATGAAAGAAAATCACTCGAGAAAACTGCATTCGTCGAGTGTCGATCCTCATCGGCATCGGCAAAAGGAAGTTTTATTTCACAACAGGAATCACACAAGGATATCGTCGATGACCGATCCCTTTGGCATCGACAAAAGGATAAAAGAGTAAGTGTTAACGAAGAAATAAAGGCTTTGTCGATAGCCAATCCCCAATACCTTTCAACAGGGGTGAGTTTTAGAAAGTTAGCCCATAGAGAACGTGATAAGTTGATCCCCGATCGCCGACCCCCGATACCTTTCGGCATCGACAATCCTAGGTTTATTTTAACACACACATCTTGTTGAAACCCCCGACTCCGATTGAGATACACAATCAAACCACCTGTCCTCATCCGCCATCTATTGTTTCCAGAGTGGTTAAACATACGTTCTAGTTTTCCCCTGAGTTTTTATTGGTTCTCGAGGCCCAAGTCGCACCCCAAATCAGTCTTTCCATGTCAACACCGTACGACGAAATTAATTGGAGTCGGAAGTTCTTCTCAGGAAGATACCAATGAGAACATTCACCACGTATCGCCGATCCCCAATCTACCCACTAAGAAAGTGACGTGATGGAATGTTTTAGTGCCAAGATATGTTGGATCCGACGAATTTAAAAAACCAATTAATTCCAAATCTCGCATTAGTTATTAATTCGTGCGTGGATCAAATCAGTGATTTGAAATTGTTGATAGGGCACATCACCCTCCACGCCTCCGTCATCAACCTATGATGAATTGAATTGTAGGGATTCAGCAGAAGATATCCTTTTATTTCCACTCATAACCCAAGTTAATTGGTTGATACAACACGACAATTTCTTCCCCGTTTTAATTCTTTCGAGCATTTCATAAACAAGGTCATCATGCACAAAGAAGTTCATAGCATCTAGAGGAGTGAGACAAGAAATCTGGAAGAAGTTTCCAAGGTCTAGTGAGTATTAAACAGTAGGTTTAGCAAGTGTTACAGGAACAATTCCTCCAATAAAACCAACCACCAAGAAATCTCTGAGAGTGCCAAAGCTAAAGGAACCAGATGTAGGAGAAGGTTCTTCCCCAGCGGTCACAAAACAATTGGAATTTACTCCAAAGACGGTGCCCATCATCAAGACACCATCCAAGGAGGTTTTCATTCATCCTTCAGCCTTTGGAGACATGGAGGCTAGCATAGGGACCAAGGCAGTACTTCCGCACTGGGGAGAACTTTTCCAGAAGATCAAGTGGGAAGAATTCCCTGAATATACCTCGCATAGCGACCCCGATATGAGGAAACTCGACGATGAAGTTTTTACGAATATCGGAAGGTCGGACCTGCACATGGTAGTGAGCAGAAATCCAGTATTCCCCTGCATAGAACTTCTGAAGTGGCCTATCGAACACACTAACAAACAAAGATGTTTGATCAATGACGACAATGGTGAGTGTGTCAGGGTTTTCCTTCCGGTGGAGGTGCAGAATTACTACAATCTCAGAGACCCGTAGGAGCGACTGAACATCGATTTTGTTATAATCTTCTATAAGAAACACAACACCAGCCAGGTGATGGCTTCATGGTGGAGAGAGGATAAAAAATTCACCAATCAGACCTCCGGCTGGTACCTGACGACCAACTTAAGAGAGTCGTATATCTATATAATGGCCCTCATCTATCGAATGTATGGGGAGAAAGATTATTCCATGTTTTCATAGGCATGGATGCCTCTAGCTTACAGGGTATCCATTTCTAGGAGAGGTTTTAACTGGGGCGCCATCATTTCCAAGTAGTTGAGAATTTTCATTCAACAGGCTCAGATGTCAAAAGAAGGAGAGACTCCATCCTTCTACATGGATTCTTATTTATTGGATGTCATCTGTGCCAGAAATTCCTTTTTCGGAATGAATTTGAGTTGGCACGACTCATAACTCCCAGTCCATGTATATTTCAACATCTTGTGGGAAAATAGGTACAATAAATCCTACTCCCTCATCTGCGATCAATTCATAGCACACATTCATTTTATGTTGTTCAAAAAAGAGTGCCCAAGACTATCGACTGTGGCCAAAAAGATGATATCAAAGGTTGGCCACTGGTATCTGGATGAGCGCGATACCTACATCAGGGTTTTCGGAGCCACCAAAGCACCACACCTGTTATCTTTGTATGTCCCTGATTGACTAGTAGTAGGGGAAGTCTGCTACCAGACCATCCTGCAAGGTTACAATGCTACTCTGGTAAAAGATAAGAAGCGGGCATTCATACCTTATGGATTCCATATAGGATTCTACATAGTAAAAGACACCACTCAAGCCAAGCAAGAAGGGTTAATCCAGTTAGAGTTTTGATTCTAGACTGGCCATTTTCGCAAGAACGAACCAAAGGGTCTAGTCCCTAAGCATGCGTCGCAAGTATCATCCTGCTAGCCATATGCCCATGACATGTTTGAAGATGAGATTTTCATAGAAAACGCGCAGGAATTGGACGAAGTTGTGATGAGGATGTGTGATGCTAGGATGACCAGATTCAAATCCATGATCCTATATGAACAAGCGGAAACCCTAGAACAATTGGCTCAAGGAGCCCTCCGGGCCAGAGAGGAAATAATAGCGACCGAGATAGCAGCAGCTCCCGAGGAAGCGACCGAAACAACAAATATTTCCCAGGTAACCCCAGTACAAGATAGGAGTTCCCCCGAGGCTCATGATGCGTGGGAGAGAGGGTTACTCATGTATGAACAAGATCAACAGATGATGAATCAAATGCGAGATAACCTGAACCTCGTCAGGATGACACGACTTTCGACCTATATCCCAGAAGAAATCCCAGTGGGACCAAGCAGTCCTGAATTCATAGGCCTTGATAACATCAATGGGTTAGAAGACCCTGAATCCACAATGCCACCAGTCGGATCGTCGACAGGTATTACAACGCAGCCGGAGGAAGTCGGGGTATCAGTAGAAACAAGTGCGTCGGACCCCCTCCACGAGCTAATTAAAATCTATGATGACGATGAGAGTTTGGAAGTATCTCTCGGGACCCATGTGCATGTCGAAGAAGAAAAGGGACCTAAGAATACATCTTCTCCTTTCCCCGATGTCCAAACCTAGGAGGTCCCGCAGAAAGAAAAGGAAGCCGAAAGTTTCCCAGACACTAAGTTGCCTGATGCATAGGCCATCCAAGCAGATAGTCCTAGAGATGAGTCGAAGTCGAGCGAGCCAAAGGAAAGAACCCCGCAGCAGGAAGTCGATGTTTCAATGGCCGATGGACAAGTAAGTATCGAGTCTATTCCCGACACGTCTATTTCTATCGGTACTCAAATGCCCAATGAGCGACAAACAGAAGCTGGTCCTTCGGAGTATAACGAGGAAGCTTTAGAACCCGATCTTGAACAAGTTTACACCATCAGAAGTTTGGGGAACAAAATCACATGGGGGGATCATCAGATTCCTGAACCTGTGGATGAAGTAGCCGACATGCATGGCATAGCTTATGACATGAAAAGGAAGTCTATTGTCCAGTGGACCACCAAGAAAAGGAGGATCACTTTGGATCGCTCCATCCTCATCACTACAGAGGAAGATTTTATAAAAACACAAAATGCCAAAACATACGAACTTATCGACGTAGGGAGAGCGATCTTAGACACCACCCTATACAGAGTAAGAAGAGATGATAAGGAGCTGGTTTCCGCCCTAAAGGAACAAGAAAATTTGTGCCACTTGGCTAAGTACTATTAGGACACCACACAGGCCGTGGTGTACCTAAGGAGTGAATTCCAGGAGGCCTACAGGAAGTTCACAAACGAGTGAAACTTATTCACTGCAAAAATGACTGAGCTTCAGGAAGATACTCTCATGGCACTCACGACGTGTAGGGATATGGAGCGGTGGTACGAAAAAGAGCAGCAAGCCATGGAGAGAGTCGACTACATTGGCGCAGTCCAACAGGGCCAAGATAAATAAGAACACAACATTCGGGTGTTGAAAGAAAGCAGTCTTGATCGCATAAATAAGTCAGTTGAGTATTGGGAAAAAATGTCTCGGGAACCACACCGAGAAATTCAAGAGAAATGGGCCAAGTGTGAGAAACACTGGAGTAAGATCAATCGGGTAATGAAGGACATTGGACTGCCCGAGTTTGGCACACCCGATGACTTTGTCGACCTACGCGACATAGTCGAATCGCACAAAAGGCAAGATTCTTCATGGTCCGAAAGACTATCAAAGGTGACCGACACAACGCCAGGACAGGTGCAACAATTTATGGAACACCCGATCAAAGCTCAGGCTGTGCTACACCAATTAAGTGCCAGTCTGATCAAGTATCGGGCCCATGCAGTGTAGATCAGAGAAATTTACGTAACCCCGATGGAACAACACGGGTTCCCATACGCCAACACCTACGAGGATTTGTTCATGAGTTGGTCGGAGTATGAGAAAATTCACCCTTTCAAAGTGATATCTTAAGATGACTGTTAGAAAAATGTTAGGATTGAACGCCAGGTGGCGAGTTTTTTTTTCCTAAATGCACTTTAGTCATTATTTTTAGTTAATTTTATGTTATAAATAAGAGCGTCGATCTATTAGTCTAGGGTCGATGGTTTTTGCAAGAAACCCTCATTTCTGGTTTGTTAAGAATTATTTTGGAGCTACTTGTAATTGAGAAGTCCTTTTGGACCAGAGACAAGTTATATTTTCATCAAATGCATGTGTGATTGGATGTGGAGAAGAACTGTTTCCTATCTCATCTCATGAATGGATGTTGTAATGAGTAAGAGCTATTGAATCTATTGTTAAGTTATCTAATGCAATGTTTTGCAGTTATTTTCTTTAATGATGAAGATGAATCGTTGTGTTGTTGTGTGATGGATGATTAGAGTAGTTGGATTATTTTACTTGCCATTATTGATCACATATGTGTTTTCTTTTTGATAATTAAGTATCTCATACAGTAATTGGATGCTCACATGGTTAATGTATTAGCACTAGGCCTGTGGTATAAAATTGTTGTCCGCATGCTTGAGTAGTGGGTTATCCCAAGCTCAGCTTCTTCTCCAATAGTTAAAACCTTTTTTCCGTTTTGTTGTCAAGTTAGTTTATACCGGCTTCCATCTTATATCGGTCCCACCTAAGAGGAGATGCCTTCACAAGAAAACAAAAATCCCATCGATTAATAGGACGAATCGCAAGATTTGGAGAACCATTCCACTATTAAACACTGGAGAGTATAATTGGGCCTCGGTGGTGGGTTTGGTTCCTGCTGTTGAATTTAAGGGATTTAGGACCCATCAACAGACTGATAACTTCCAATTTATTCTTTTCAGGTCTTTCTCTCTATCGTCGCCCACTTCTTCTTTCTACAATATTATTTCTTGTACTTATTTATTTTATGGTCCATGGGAGCCCCAATCCCATTCTATATGACAAATGAATTTAAATTTCGAGGAGTATGTAACATACATTATTAATTTTTGATAAATTTCAAATAAAACTACTTCGGGAACAATCTCGACGGTGCCGTGTAACCTTGTTTTCAGAATGCAAAATTAGTTCTCTTTATGCATGTCGATCATCTTCTTTTATTTTTATGTGCTCAATTTTTTTTATCTTCAACTATGTTGGATGTCAGGAAATTGTGTTTATTTAATTTGATGTGATTCTTGGTCCTATTTTCTAGGAACCTTTATTTCAAAAAAAAAAAAAAAACATTTTCTATCATTTTGTTTTTCTTTAAGTGATTACGACGAAAAATATCTAAGTCCCACATTTGAACTATACACGCCCTAGGAAAAACTTAAAGAGGATTACCACATCTATAAAAATGCAGTAGTACTGAAATCCTCGTTAGGTTTTCGTTTCGGTACTAATCGATTCAAGGGTCAACAGACTTGTAAATACATCTGCAAGAATATCCGCAGAAATAGAAACCTTCGAAATTTTTTATGATTTCCAAAAAAACAATCAACTAGATAGACATGTTGCAAATATACCAGTTGGTACTATACTGAGATGCCCAGTTGGTACTATACTGAGATGCCTAGTTGGTACTATACAAAGATTCCCTCTTCTTGGAGAGAAATTGCAGATCAACCTCTGCAAATATATAGAAAAAAGTAGCAAACACAGAGGTCACACAAGAAGATCAAAGAATCTTCGACACTCGACACATTTAAAAAAAAATATATATTTGTTTCTTTGACACTACATATAACTTTATTTATCCTAACACATATAGAGACAGACAAACCATATGATCTATTTAATAGAATGAAATGGATGTTGCTTACTTTTTCCATGGGAAAAATTAAAGAAGTGACTATGAAAATTGTAATTAACTCTAAATATTGGGATGCAAGTTAGTTGGAAGTATACAAAGATCATTATGAATGAATTTCATGAATATATTAAAGAGATAAACATACAAGGTAGGAACGGTAATTTCGAACATGGCAAGTCAGAATCCAACAATATATCAAGTTACACGTGATGGGGATATCTATGCTTTTTAGTAGCTATCTGTTGTATTACTGGTAGTAGGAAAAATTACAGAATCTTATTAAGAAAACAAAAGCAAGATGGGTTATGCGAAACAAAATATAATTAGAATGAGAATACTTTCATAAACTAAATGGTTTCAATGCCAAAATTTCTCTAGGATATTAATGCCCGAGCACCTTCTCTTTCCGAAATGAATGTGAGACGTCGATCAGTTTTCACTCTGCCATCTGGGAGACCCTGACACTTTAGCGTCCTTGGTAAATTTTTACTGACCTACCAACTTTAGAACTCCCCTAACCATATTTAGCGATGGAACAAATTTCTCACAAAGTGACTTTCTCACTAATTACTTGTTAACCTGATATTAATATAATAGTATCATTAACTAATTTGGGAATTCAGGACATTGAATCTTCGAGGCTTCAGGATTCACGAAAAATGTGTTTGTTTTGAAAGGAAAAATCCCGGAGTGACATTCTCCGGGAGTCATGTAGCATCCTGACGTCTTATGGCTAGCATGTCACACAGTTCCATGTGTCATTTTCTGCATGGATACCACCTGTATTTCTTGCTGCCTTCCACGTGTTTGTTGCAGTTTCCATTTTCCTCTGCTACTTCGGGCTTCTCATTCTCCCACGGCCCCCCCATACCTGTGCATTTATTCCCATTCCAACCTGACAGGGTCTACACTACCATGCAACACTTGTTTAATAAAGTGACTTCCTATTTTACTTTATTTCTATCAATGTTTGTTGTAAATTGAATCTTTGCAAATATTTATGGAAATATATGACTTACTTCTATGCAATAGTTTCTTCATACTCATTGTAAGAAAGCATCAACATATAACCATTATTGTGGCAACTACATATTTGGATAGGAAAAGTTCAAAGTCTCTACTAAATCATGTCCTAATTTGTAAATACATTTAAATCATAAAATCCAAGTAGGAAACCAAATAAATTTGGATAATAGTGAGGCACATTGTCACACTAGCCACCCAATCAAAACCCATGTCTTAAGCACAAATTGGGAAGCCAAATCAGGATTGCCATTAGTGACACACATTGCCACACTAGCCACTTGAGCAAGCTCGGTGTACACTAACTCTTGGGTCTTTTGACAAATTTAATGTTCATGTATATTGTACCAAAGAACACTTAATCATTTAATGTATTAGTGCAAATTTAGGGAAATACAATTAGCTAAACTTGGTAATCAATTCTAAGTCATTTCACACTTGAAAATATCAAATATGTGAACATAATTGAAAGTAAACCATTAATGTCATGAATGTTATATATCAATGGAGATGCAAGCTTTGAATAATGGGTGAGGTTGCCAACATGGATGATTAATGGTGTACACAAGAGGCCAATATAAGGTCAAGGATGTCAGATGAGATCAAATGACCATTAATAAGAAGAGAAAACATGAGAACATAGCCCAAAGATGGCCAAAATGCTAAAAGAGTGAGTAGAATTCACCCTCGAGATAATGTTTGGAATAAATCTTGAACGATACTTAGTTTGTTATGAGAGAACACATGAAACTTACGATTTAGCCATCATATGAAAATACAAAAGGAAGAAACCTAGAATTAGATGACATCCATGATATCCTAAC
>SNQJ01S0087497.1:33809-46824 GCA_010110895.2 Picea sitchensis
GCCAGCATCCTATCAATCTCCTTCTTCACTTTATCTTTGACTCTAGGGTTCATATGGTATGTCCTGTGTTTAACTGGTCTTGATTAAGGATTTAATTCTATCCTCATATCCTCTAAATCTCCCTTAATACCTTTTTGTTATAAAAAATTTGTAGGGAATAGGTCCTCATATTCCCATAGTTGAGCCTATATCTCTATCACGGTTTGCTTGTACCAATAATCCCCTATGGAATATATCTTAGGGTGGTCCTCACTCCCTATGTTTATTTTTTAGAATTTCAGGGGTTGATAATAAGAACTATTAACATCATTCGACTTAGTGTCATGCACAACTCTAGTGCCTTCTAATTCTTTAAAGGTAAAATGCCTAAGATCTTCTAGGCTTTCAGGGTCTCTTGGGTCTTCATCAATTTTACTACAATTCAAAGGTATTCATGCAGGGGAGGGGTAAAGTCTATGATCAAGGAGGTATTCATGTTCATAACATATGGTGGGAGGATGTATAGGTTTAAATTCATCAGTAAAAACCATTTTCTTAATCTGTTGCAAAGATAGAGTAATTTCATGGGACTTGCCTGAGAATAAGAAGTCTTGGCAGAACTGGCTTTGAAGGACTTCCTAGAAAGTGGTTTGGCGTCAAGCCTCCTCATGTACATACCAATCAGTTGGAATTTGTCCCAAAGAGTGAATAAACCAATGCACCGAAAATTAAGAAGGAAGTTGTGCAATTTCCCATAACTGAATACAATGTGCAACATGCTCCCTTGGATCATAAAACCCATCGTATGCTACCAAAATTGAGGTCTAACTACATGGTTCATAATCCTTATTCCGATGAGTAAACAGTGATGGGGAAATAAACCAATATTGAATGACACGATTTTCTTCATCCCAAGAAGTCAAAGTACCCTTATGGGTGGTGCACCACCTAGATGAAGAGGATATTAATGCAACATCAAGTATAGGAATTATGTGTTCTGGTACAACTTTATCCTCTAACTCAATAAGAAAGCTATGTAAATCTGAAGTGCCATTGTAAATAGGGTAGTCTCTAAATTCTACTCCAAACCACCTGTAAACTCTGATAGTCACACAACATCTTGAGAAGTTTTCATATCTTCCCTATTGCTAGTTGTCAAAAGCTAACTCTAAGTCCTCGCCTACATATTATTCTTCGCCATCTTACAAAGTCGTCGGCAGTGGGGTTAATGTAGTCTGCCTACTTCCCTCTAGTCAAAATATAGAGGTGATCCAAGGAATCTTCTTCCATGTTCTCCTCTACCAGGCCTATATATGGAGGACTTTGGTAAGGGTCTAAAGGTTGGGTTACCTTCATACCATCCACTTCAAAGGTCATGATTTCCCTCTTAAGATCTATAACAATGTAATTCTCATAAGACTAGTTGATGCCCAATAGAGCTGGGTATGGGTCCTTCTCCCCCATGATTTCTATAATCTTGAAGTTGGCGATTGTCTTTAATCCAACTAAGTCCACTTCAACATTTTGCATCCTCCCAACATGATAGATACAATATCGACTAGCCATCTGCAACTGAATGTGTTAATAGACAAGCTTGGGCTTACCCATGGCCTCCCAAGTATTCTTGGGTAGTATGCTGACGTCAAAATTAGCATAGCATAACATTGCTAATTTTGTAGTTGTTGATATGTAGCATTTAGTCTAAATTATCTTCCATATCTCTACTTCCTCCTCTGTATTCTACTCATATTTATCTCTGGAAGATGAGAAACAATTAGCTCTTATAGGCTCCCTTCAATCTCTAAAGTCCCCTTGAGCGTGTTGCATAACTCCTTGGTGAGTTGTTTGTCATCCATAATGCCAAAAAATAATCAGAGCCACAAATAAATAGTTTGTGGGGGTCTAGTTGGAGGATATGCCTGTGCCACAAACGATTTTAGGTTGGAGCTCATGGATTGAGTCTACAGGTATTGGTATTGCAAGATTAGAAATCCATCGGAATATATCGAAAACATCCTTAGAGATCTGTTTTTGTACAAAGGGTCATATTTTGTTGGAGAAATTTATATTATTGACCCACTAGTTCAATGGGAGTAACACTAGTTCGGTGGGAGTTAACTAACTAGTTATATTTTAGACTTTATAATCTTAGACCATCACTATTATGCATGCATTCCTAATTATAGGATGTCATTTCCTATATGAGTGAAGATCACACACTCATTGATTAGATCATAATATATATTGATTCTCATTCTTCATTGTGTATCTCACTTCCTTTTCTTGATAAGCTTTTTTTGTGTATGCTTTAGCTAGGTCTCCTGTGCAAGTTTCCATGAAACACTGACATGGTATCAAAGTTGAGCTGCTTGGAGCAACCTAGAAAATCCAGAGAAGAGAGAAATGGGATTTGAGTAAACCTAGTTTCTGCAATCGTTGTGGCCTATCCCTGTCGAAAGGTGAGATGATTGGAATTGTCGCAGCCTATCCTATTGAAGGGTGCGACGGTCGCACTCGAACTTAATAAATTTTCTTTTTCCAGGCATCGTCGTAGCCTATACACAGCCAAGGTGCGACGTCGTCGCACTGTGTTCTTCATCCAAGGTGAGACGATTCAGTTTTTCACAATTGTTGCACTGTGTCCTTCACTAGGGTGCGACGATTCAACAACCCTCCAAAATTTGGTTTTCTTCAGTAAAATAGCCATATCTCGAAATTCGTGCTCTGGGTCGGGCTGGAATTTTTACCATAGACATATAACATAGGGATGCTCATGCTCACTAAAAATATCTAAAACCCACATCATATTTTAGGAGATATAACTGTTTTATCATATCTGTAGCTGCCATAGCGCCGTCAGTCATATCTCGGAATCCACGATCTGGGTTTTCAACATCTTTTCAGTATCAATAGTAGGGATGGAGACAATGCAACTTATTCAATCAAGTCTGGTGATAATACTCACACCATAAAACTATTTTGAATGGAATCCAAAGGACGCATTCCAACTCAAAAGAAAAGAACTATGTAATTTGACGATGGCGACAGAAACAAAACATACATCAGTGCTTGAGAAGACCATATGGGTGAATCGTAAGGATGAGGCCACGAGAATAATTCTTGAGTTAATCTCCACTGATTTATGGTTTCATGTTTCCTCATGCAAGACTCCAAATGAGATATGGACCACCTTGGAAGGACTCTTTGGAAAACAGGATGAGATGCAAGGTCATATGCTTGAGGTAGAGTTGAATACCTTCAACCCTAAAAGTTTTGATAATATACATGATTTTTTTTACTAAATTTAAATCTTTGTTATTGAGATTGGGTGAATGTGGTATTGAAAAGTCTACACAAGAGAAGCAACTTATTCTAACAATCTTGGCCAAGCTAGGACCATAATACATTGTATATGTCTCCAATTTCCATTCCGACAGATGTCTTTTGGGAGCAAATTGGAAAATGCCTGCGATGGCTCAGTTCATTGAGTCTCTCACACAAGAGCAGAAAAAACTCATACAGATGGGCCTCATGAAATATCCCAAAGCACATGCACTCACCATGCATGATGGAAAAGGGTCATCCAATAAAAAATCGAAGAAAAAACGAAAGGAGTTATTACATCTAGAGTCAAAGAAGGAGGGATATTCCAAACCCTTCAAGGATTCTTCAGGTTCCAAATATTCTTCAAATTCCAAAGGGAAGAAGAAGAAGGGAAAGCAGTGCACATATTTCAATAAACCAAATCATGAAGAATCCACATGCATGAAGAAGCAAATAGATCTTATGACACGGGTACTTCAGAAGAATAACCTTGGAGACTTCATTCCTAAAGGAGCCAAGAAGAAGAAGGAAGAAGACCATGCGCCCAAGAAAGGTAATCATCATGCTTTGGTTGCAATCAATTCCTCATCTGATTCATGGATTATATATTTTGGTGCATCCCATCATATGGCAATGAAAGAAGTTTTCTCTTCTTTGAGTCCATGATCAAGACCCCCCATTCTCATGGGGGATGATACTCCTGTAGCAGTAATAGGAGAAGGGACAGTGGAACTCCACAATGGTAGTTTTGAGAATGTTTTGCATGTTCCAAAGCTTTCTATGAATCTGCTCTCAGTTTATGAAATCACTCAGAAAGGTAGAAACGTTGAATTTACATCCGATTCAATTTCAGTAATTGACATGCATGACAACTCCATTATTGCAATTGGTGAGGTGGATCACAAGTCAAGGTTGTATAAATTCACTAAGTTTTCTGATGATGACTCCTCTTTTCTACTTACACATAAGGAGAGTACTTTGCATGCAACTCCAGTGAAACATGCATATACTATTTTTCTTCCATCAGTTTCAAACATCAGAGATGATTCCATACACTCAAATTATGTACATGGTAATAAGCAAGTAGTACAACCAGATAAGAAGCCAACATTGAAGCTTCAGGAGATGCCCAAGAAGGCACAGTTCACACTTCAAGCAACAGGTATCCTTGCAGGGAATCCATTGGATTCAAGGAGGACTTGATCTCAGCATGAGGAGCCTTCTCATGTACTTCCAGATTCTGAACCAACGATGCCCATGCATTGCTATATGGTTCAATCTTCTGATCCGCATCTCTACAGTGAGGTTGTGGGCAATCCATTATGGCAAGAATCCATGCAAAACGAGTATGACTTACTCCTAAAGAATCAGTCTTCGCATCTGGTTCCACTTCCACCAGAAAGGAATATTTTTAGGTGCAGATGGGTCCACATGATCAATAGGTACATAGCTAGACAGGTTGCCAAAGGACTTCATCAGATCCATAAATATTTCTACATCTTGATGAAGACTTTCAGTGAGTAAAAGTTTCAAACTTTGCGGGATCCTCTTGCAGTGAAGAAAATAGTTTCCTAGCAGCTGCCATTTTCTTCTTTTGATACATTATATTTTGACCGGGGGGGGTTGTTCCCACGTGGTTTTCACTCTGTCCTCACTTTTATTCAGTGTTCATTAGTTGCATTGTACATGAGTACCTAATATGTCCTAGTAGTCGAGACTCATTTTTTACTCCATAGTGATGTTCAGGGGGGGTGTTGAAGAAATTTATATTTTCGACACATTAGTTCAGTGGGAGTAACACTAGTTCAGTGGGAGTTAACTCACTAGTTCTATTTTAGACTTTCTAATCTTAGACCATCACTATTATGCATGCATTCCTAATTATAGGATGTCATTGCCTATATGAGTGAAGATCACTCACTCATTGATTAGATCATAATATACATTGATTCTCATTCTTCATTATGTATCTCTCTTCCTTTTCTTGATAAGCTATGTTTGTGTATGCTTTAGCTAGGTCTCCTGTGCAGGTTTCGATGAAACATTGACATATTTAACATCTTCTGATGCCACCTTACGCATCTTGATTTGATTTTAATTGTCAACATCGAAACTAGTCCTTGTTCCTCCTCTAGTAATAATATTAATATTGGGCTCCTTTTCTTCGGTGACAGGTTCGGGCTCATAATTTATCAATTTGGTGCATTGATTCTTTGTGCGATCTTCCCA
This sequence comes from Picea sitchensis, assembly GCA_010110895.2. Lineage (NCBI taxonomy): Eukaryota > Viridiplantae > Streptophyta > Pinopsida > Pinales > Pinaceae > Picea > Picea sitchensis. Next base: position 39,342 of record SNQJ01S0087497.1, read on the forward strand.
CTTCGCAATCAAATCAGAGAAATCCTCGGTGGCATGGGTGTTTTTTCTAGAATGGGCACACCAAGGACGTCTTGGAAGAGAACAATCTCTAGCAATATGTCCTTTCTCATTACAATTATAACATTGAGTTGGTCCTCTCCCATCATTTCTTCCACCTATGAAACCTCCTCCACCTCAACGTCCTCCTCCAAAACCCTAAGGAGCTCCATCAACCATGAATGCAGATCGGTCCAATATGTCTGCAAGAGCATTCAGAGCATGAAACTACTTGGTTGTGTGAGTAGGTGACCCAGAAAATTCACATTAAATTGTGTTCGGGACATGGGTGTATTTTTGTAGGATTGGGAAGTGCCTCAGGGAACACCTGTGACTTCTACAAATTTCAAAATATTCGTTATTTTGATTACCTTGATGGTTTGTGAATGCATGGTACTGCACATGGCGATGGAATGACGTTGTAGTTGTGACTTGCACAACCCCTCCAGATGGTCCTACTAGTGGAGGCACCATCGATTGTGGAGGGGGTCTTGCACCCCTCAGTTTGGGACATTCCATCATTGTATGACCCTCGGTATAGCAGCCTGTACACCATAACTATGGGCAAATTTCTCTAGGAATGGTTAGTTCTTGAATTTTATCAGTTAGTGCAAAAATATAGCCTTGAAATTGCGTAATATTATAGTTATAGGGGGTTCTTATCACCTGGAATATTCTGGGATATCCCGCCATCGCCTCAATTTTCATAGTATGTTCTAGGGACTCCCCCAAAGTGGCTATTCTTTGTTGGGTTAACGAGATTCAGGTTAATGGTAAAAGTCCCTAAATAAACCATTCCTGTTGATGGTCTTTATGGATGGGATTCTCTAATTTCCCTATCGCATCTTTGAACCTTTGGTTATACTCCCAAGAATATTCCCCATCTCTCTATTTAATATCCCACAACTTAGAGAGGGCATATTGTTCTGACTGAGGTAAACATAATTCTGTCATGAATCATTTTTTGACTTGAGCAAGAGTGAAAGCATGTCCTTGAGGATTGCATCATTTAATGGATTTCATATACCATTTCAAAGCATGACATATCAAGGTGGTCTGAAACTTGACTAATTTATTATCATCCAAAGCCCCACGAGACCACGAGATAGCCTCGCAAAGGAACCAATGTTATTCAAGATCCTCATCCCCTTTACCCCAAAATTTTGGGTATCAGGTGAGGGAACTGGCGTGTGGATGCGCCATTGAAGGACTTGGGGACCCTGTAAATATAAATCATAAAGGTCCTAATTGCGATAAAACTAAACAAATTTCCACACTACTACTATTGCTACCACTCGAACTGGTTGGACTAGAATGAGGTGAAATGACAAAAATTATGGGAGAGCTTATTATAGAATTTACCAGATTTGTAGATTGTGTTGAGGGGCTGAGCGATCCAAGGCTAGTTCTTGTGTATTTGGGATAGGATTATTTAACCTAGGGGGTCACATTAGGAGGCCATATCGTATAAGGTCCTGTAGAGTACTTCACATCTTCAGGTGCTATAGGAGATGGTTCTCTCGCAAATTCTTCAAAGGTTAAAGTTGAGTCATTTTACTTGGTGGTGACTCCTATCTTAATTATTTCTCTCCTGAATTTTCTTCACCCTGTATACTCTCTCCAAAACTCTCACCCTTCTCTCCAAACCTATCCTTCAACCATCGGTTGGCAACCTTCCATGTGTCTACAACTCCCCCAACTTCTATAAATCTCTTTTATGAATCTTCTCGAAGTCGATCTCCTTCAGTGATTGATTAAGCCTCTTCATCAACTTTTGCATCTATTTTCACCACCTCTTTTCAATCACTACAACCCTTTTTTGGTCCTGCTCATATTTGGAACTCTTCTCACAACGACCCCCTGTACCTCAAGAGATTTTGTATCCCAACTCATGAACCTTCACCTGAATCACCCACCCCTCATATGAAAGGGTTTTATGCTACCATTTCATCCAAAGGAACTGAAAACATGCCCTCTTCTGCCAACAATATCTTAATCCAAAGCGAGATTTCTCATAGTAAACTTCCTCGGGCTCCCTCGTAGAATAATGTTTCTGCCTTTGATAAATACTGGTGGTTCTCTGCAAAAAATTTGATAATTTATCCCTCCAGGGTAGTTTGTACCTACAAATCAAGAACTCGAGAAATATGGTGATCCAACTTGTGAAGAGAGGCTAGCTGCTCAACAATCCAATTAAATCTTTTCTTGATAGGATCTTTAAATTCTGATGCTTCTTACAACCAGTCAAGCCACTAATAGACCTGTTCCAGGAATAAGATATAGAATATTTATTACTGGTTACTTGTAGGTTCAGAATGAAAAACAACGTCCTTCACAACCCTCATACTTTTCTATCATAACTCAAATTCTTGAAATATAAATCTGTCACGCCTTCTTTCCCACCAATTCTTAATGTTAGATTTAAAAAGTTGATGTTGCATCCTCTAAAGACTCACTTAGAAGCCATGTCCTAGCAATGGAACCATTTGTTGGCATAAAATTGGAGACTGGGGTTCTCAGAGGTTAACAACAAAGGTACCACTGTAGTCTAGTAGCACTGGCATATTCAACCTTCTGGAAGGGAAGGAGGTCTCAATCGAAACACAACCAAGACTTATGTGTGATAAAGTGAGTCATTGTGGACACACCATTAGATCTAGTGCAATACAACATAGATTCATACTTAAATGTAAAATATCATATCATTAGAAGTGTAAACTAGGTTATGCATTCAATAATCCATGTTGTGCATCATCAAGATAAGAACATACATCACAAGAGCTTGGAAACCATATTGCAACTAGCAACAACACAAAATAGGATAGATTGCATAGGAGAGATATCATGCATTCATCCATATCATAACAAATTTTTGGATGCCTGAATAATCCATTATGTATTATCATATCATAGACTAGCATACACAGAGTATTTCTTTCATATCCAGACTTATACAATAGAACCAATTCCAAAAGAAGAATAGGAATCGAGCAACAACAATCTAACAACTCTCAATGATAACACCCGATCTCAAAATTAGCTCATCCACTTAAAAACAATACCAATAGCATCTAAACAACAACAATAGTGAGAATCAACCCTTTCCCATTACATGTTCCCCAATTTGTATCATTTACTTGGTTGTTTCTTGATTCTGCTTCTATGTTTTCTTGATTTCATTTCTGTTGCTTTCTCGCTTTGTCTTTTCCTGTGCTTGCATATTCTAGACCTTTATGCTTCCTCCTCCATCTATCATCTAATGTGATTTCATTGTTGTCATGATGGTAGTTAGCTTTCCGCTTAGTGTAGTTTCTTTCTTCTACTTCTATCCTTCTGTTACTTTGCTATGCTTTCCCACAAAACTGTGATCCTTCCGAAAAATTGAATGTTCTCCAAAATGAAGGGCCCAACACCACTTAAAGGAAATGTGAACACTTAATTGACGAATTAATTGAATTTAATAGCTTTGTGGATCCACACATGTTGGAAAGTAACTAAAAGAAAATTGGTATCAAATGATGTCAATACTTCAAGTTACATCTCATTGATTACACAACAATTATGTAATATAAAGCCTCGATTTGGGATGGTAAGTGGTCACCCCTACTAATGTTCACCTCCTTCTAATATGGAGGACATATAGAAATGATTACTAAAATATATATTTCATTATGGAAGAAAGGGATTGACAAGAGAGGGGAACAATAATGCAATACCAAAATAACTTATGGGGAGAATATTGTAAAATATTTGGACATGGCCTTTGTGAACATTAAGCACTCAAGAAAATAATTTATAGCCATCGACAATGTAGGAAATAAGCGACAACATTGATATACAACCCACACATGAATTCATGGGATCCTACTTGAGGGATAATGTCTACAGTATTGAGGATCACTACATTGGACCTCTATGTAACAAGCACACATATGAATTTTCTCCAAGAGAAGATGTCGTTGAGGCATAAATGCTCATATCATGATCATCAAACCCACACTATGAAATATGGTTGGGTAGGGAAGAGTGCAATGTCTACTAAGATTCAAATGTTGTTGTTAATAATTACAAGGTAGTGGTTTGTTGGCGTGGTCATGGCTTATTTTCTTTCAGGAATGGTCCATTCAGAATCTACTATGGTGGGGAGTGATCTTACAACATTGGCATTGAGTATAATACTCAATATTGTCTCTGAAATTCATTTTGTTTAGAAAGTGAAGAAGACAAATGAATTATCGAGTGCTCCTCCTCTCGAATTTAGTCTAGAGACCAAATGGCCTGACATAGAATGGCCCATGGTGTCCAGCAGATCTACATAGAGAAAGGTGATGAGGGTGACCCAGAGTTGTGTGATGTGGAAATCCTTGAAGCTCAGGGCCCTAACAGTTCCCATGATCTTGTGCACATCTACGACTTTCTTTAAAATATCATAGACCTGGTTTCCTGTTGTGGAGTTTTCGAAGTTGGTGGAGATATCATGATACCAAAATAAAACCTCTACGAAAATTTGTGAGACATTGCCATTGAGCTGCCATAACGGTGGAGCTTCCAAGTAGAAGGATCCACCAAAGTGTTGTATTTTAAGAACTTTATTTGATCGATGATTTCAATAGTAGAATTGGGTCTCAGTGCGCATAGTCTTTTCAGCGACCACATCTCATCTATCCAAGGCGAGGATAATCGAGATAAGGAATCTACGTGGTGAGTTGGTAAAATTTTAAGAATTAAAACATTGAATGACGATGTGAAAACTCATGGGATCAGATTGATTAGGTGATCATAGGTGGGACAAAATGGGATTTAAAATTTTCAATCTATTTAATTTTAGATGTGACTATGTGCACCATGTGGTGCTAGTAGCGATGAAAATAATCGATGACATCGTTTCAAAATCTCCAAGTAATGGAATTACCATGAGGAAGAGAAAGAAGATGGCATTGTTTCAAATCCTCCAACGCGGATGATGACACTGTATATTGATAAAATTCCATTGGGTTTATGAGCATGAGAATGTTGTAGGAGGAATTTGTATTATGTGAAATGAGAATGCCTTTGACGACAATATGGTGTGAATAAATATGCTAGAGAGGCTTATGAGAGAGGCCTATAAAAGAATATATTGTCCCGACTATTTTATGATACCAACAATTATCCAATACGTGCAATGTAATCCTGTAGGGGCCATCCCTCCTTCTTGTACGTTGTGGACAATGTTAGCGCTGCATCATTTTGGTATTAGTTTGGTATGATAGCCTAAATGTTTTTGAAGGGATGGATAAATAGGAGTTGTGCAAGTACCAGATTAATGCTTTGGGATTCCAACCCTGTTCATGGTTGGCGTTTGCATCTGCTTGGAGCCAAGTCTTTGGCAAAGTCAGTGTCAGTTATGATACAAATTGTTCAACGTTGTTAAGTATGCCATGATCACTTGAACCGCTGGTGCATGTTTATGTCAAATGATATTCACAAGAACTACATATGGAAAAGTGTAAGATTGGAACGATTACCTTGGGCAAAAGACAAGAGAAGAACTATGGTTGCCATGTTTTGGATTACCTACAATTTGTCGTTGGAAGCAATGGCTAGGAAAGAGGTGATCGATTGGATGCAAATCTATTATATAGCCAATTGGGAATATAAAGAGAATCCTCTCGGATGAAAAGAACCCTGATTTGGGTGTCTGAGTTTGTGAAGGTGTGTTTGGAAATATGCAAGGGGAAACAATGGAAAATAGGCAATGTTATTGCTGCGTAGAGAGGTGTCTGTCAAATATGTTGTTGCAATTATAGAAGACATGAGGAACCAGTGATGCACATGGTGTTCTATTGTGAATACTCTTTTCATTAATATGTTGATTGGACTACAGTTGTGCATGCATGCTATTCATGATAGAATCATGGTTCATAGAGGAGGAAACCAGTCAGGAGGGTTGGGGTATGGATTTTTCCTCAGACATAGAGGGAGCAACTAGTGAGGCAGCCTAGACATTAGGGTTTGTTTTCAGTGAAATAGGGAGTTGGCCTCTGATTTTGACAAGAATTATTTAGTCTCATACATTACTATTTGGGATTAGAAGTATGCCAAATGAGATCTTCCTTGGTCAGGAAAATATGTTGTGGAGATCCTGAAGAGGTTCGGGGTGTTGGACCGTAAACTGATGGCTACACCGATGGAATCAAATATGAATTTGTTGGATTATATGACTTCATAGTTGTGGATGCTACATTATACATGCATATGATTGGATCATTGATGTATTTGATGAATACACGACCAAATGTATGTTTTTTTGTGAACACCCTGATTCAATACATGGTTGACCCTAGACATGTTCACCTGATTGCAGTAAAACATGTGATGAGGTACCTTAAAGGTACAATATATTATGGGCTCAAGTATGTTGTAGACAGTGAGATCATTCTACTTGGATATTTAGATTCAGATTGGGACGGTAGTGTTGCAAACCGGAAAAGTACATTGGGATGTTGCTTCACTTTGGGATCCGGTATGATTTCATGGATCAGTAAGAAGCAGTCATGTGTATCACTCAGTACGGTTGAGGAAGAGTATGTTGCAACATGTGCAACAAGTCGTGAAGCAATGTGGCTTCGGAAATTGCTGACTGGATTATTTCATATTGCGATGGAGGTGACCTGTATCTTGTGCGACAACCAGAGTTGTATAAAGTTGTCAGAGAACCCAATGTTTCATTATAGGTCGAAGAATATTGAAATCAGGTATCACTATTTCAGGGGTATGGTGTAGAAGGGAGAAGTGAGGCTATAATATTTGGCCATCAATGAGTAGGTTGCAGATGTGATGACAAAGTCATTGTCAAGGATGAAGTTTGAGTACTTCAGGGACAAGCTCGATGTAGTCCCTCTTCAGAGGGAGTGATGGATTCAGATGTTATCATAGGGTAGTGGATGTCATGATTACATGTTGTAGCTATTGGAGAGCTATGCACCGACGCTGGATGCATGATGAAGAGATGAGGTACAAATGTTATCGTAGGGTATTGGATGTCATGCATAAGATATCTGAGTTTTCTGCGAGAAACTAGATAGTCTCATGATGACATGTTGTAGCTATTAGAGAGCTACCCACCAACCCTGGATGCATGTTGTGAAGTCACTATGGGTTTCCTGTGAAGTATAGATTCGTGTGTCCAATAGTCAATGGTCATGAGCTCGTGTGATGGTGACAACGTTAGAGTCTGTGTCGGATATAATACCTTCCTCATTAAGAGGGAGTGTTGATATTTTATCTAATTTTGAAAGTTATTCCTAAGTGTAATTGTATTGGTTATTTCTAAGTGTAATTGTGAAAGGGTTTATTGATAAGTCATGTATTTTAGGTCTTTTAGAGTATAAATAGAGGTTATATCAAGTCATTTTGATCACTCATTGAATACAAGTACACGAGAGTAGTACACACTTATCTAGGA
>SNQJ01S0087497.1:53487-64085 GCA_010110895.2 Picea sitchensis
TTGTTTTTAATGATGACTTAAGTGTTTATTTAAAAGATGGGTCAAATGTTTACTATAAATGTTGGACTTGGACTTTTCAAAATATAACAATGTATTTTTAGAAAACTTATGCATAGGATAAGTCATAGACACTAAATAAACAAACTTAATCTGTTCTATATAAATATAGAAGATTTGTAAAGAAAAATAATCTTAGTGGAATGCTTTTTGTAGTTAAAAAAACTAACAATATAAATCTATTGATTTATAATAGTAATGGTTTATTTTAGGGTAGTCTAAACGTTTTAACTTTTGGCTTTTTATTTTTTAGTTTGATTTTGCTCTAAATTTTGTGAGGAATGGTTGGATCTGAGATTTCAGTGGCTAAGTTTGTATAAAATGTTTTAGAAGTTTTTCAACAAGCTGAATCCATTTATACATTGAGAAATACAATTTAAACATATATTCACATCATAAAAACTAAAAACTCAACAGTGAATGACATGGTAAATTTTGAGTGTTTAACTTATCAAATTTTAATCAAAACAATATGTTTTTAAATTAATCCAACAATATGTTTTTAAATTAATCCATAGACATCACCTTTAAAAATGATTTCTCAGTACATTTGAGGCTACGCAGTTGTATCAAATGTGTTGTAAAGGCATCTGAAAGTATGTCCACAAAGTCTTTCACTTTTCCCATACTCTCGAGTGATACCAAAAAGTGTGACGAATGGGAAAGAAAGACTGTGCACATTGTTTTTCAATTTTTCCATATTCTCCAAATATTCATTTCACAATTCGCATCATTCCTTTCTTTTTTAAAGGCATCTGAAAGCATGTCCACAAAGTCTTTCACTTTTCCCATACTCTCGAGTGGTACCAAAAAGTGTGACGAATGGGGAAAGAAAGACTCTGCACATTGTTTTTCAATTTTTCCATATTCTCCAAATATTCATTTCACAATTCGCATCATTCCTTTTTTTTTAATTATTTTTCGTTGAATTGATATAAGACATAAAATGTTCCCAATCTAAAATCGAATCTCAAATATAATAAAACTGTATATGGATAAGAGGTGATATTTAGACCATATTTTTAATTTAATTTAAATATAAAATATTTTTAAATAAATTTCAAATAATTTTTATTTTTTTTGGATGCATGTGCAAGGGATAATATTTCCTGATTACACTAAGTATGAAGAAGATCCTTAAGGTTATTCTAATTATGGAAAATTTTCTAGAAATTTTGTGGAGGATTTGTAATTTTTGCAATATTTAAAGTAGCAACTCCATCTCTCATTAGGGAATCCAAAATTTGGAGTGAATACTCCACTCATTGTCAAGGGATCTAAAGTTTATTCTATCCATCCACTCACCAGCAAGTGATTCAAAACTTAGGATTTAAGCTTTGGATTCCTTGATGATGGGTACAATGTCCACTATAAACTTTGTGGAAACTACAAATCTTACACATGCGGATTGGAGAAAATTCTCCACACTTAAAAAATTGTATCATGTTAACTTCATTAAATTTCGATTAATAAATAAGAATCTAGGTTAAGAAACTATGGATTTCAATTTCAAAAGTATGAATATTCATGTTTCTATAGTGCAAATCCCACTCTTAAAAGGTGAATATTGGTTTTGGAAAGTTTGAAGTTTGGTTAGAAAAGAAACTATGGATTTCAATTTCAAAAGTATGAATATTCATGTTTCTATAGTGCAAATCCCACTCTTAAAAGGTGAATATTGGTTTTGGAAAGTTTGAAGTTTGGTTAGAAAAGTATACATTTCAAATAATTTCAATTCCAAAAAGAATTTTTATTTCAAAAGTGCAAAATTGAATTCTTAAAATGTAAATTTTGAAATGAAAGTATCAATGGAAGTTAAGAATTCAATTTGTGTCAATATTGAATCACTATAATGTGTGTTTGGATTTCAACATTTTAATTATATATATATATATATATATATATATATATATATATATCAAATCCAATATTAATACATAACATTTTATTTGTTTACATTGTGCATGCATAATATCACTATGACATAAATTGTTAAATATATCAAGATTGAATAGATGTAGCAAACTAAAAACAAGTGATTAGAGTCATTGAAATGTAGAGTTGTACTTTTTTAGTAAATATTTAAGGCAACATACAATAAGGTTCCATGTAAATAAAATGATGACTATTAGTGACTCAGTCATTTTACCAACTTCCTCACCTTAATTACAAACACTATAACTTATTTATTGTGGAAACTTTCTTGACAAAACCCACATCATGAGCTAGGATAAAAGAAAGCAATTGATCTCCAATAGTTTTACTTGAAGCAATAGATATTAATTAAAATCACTCTCCCTCTCTCTATTTTATTCAACCATTTCTCATTATGTAGCAATTGCTTCACATCCCTTCCCATTTGTTATTAATTAAAACCACTCTCCCTCTCTCTATTTTATTCAACCATTTCTCATTATGTCGCAATTGCTTCACATCCCTTCCCATTTGTTTTTATTCTCTCTTGTTGTTTTTTCAAGAGAGACGATATATATATATATATATGCAAAAGGATCACAACGAAAAGATAGATATCCATAGAACAACAAGATATATCCTCATGGAAACCCTCAAGGGGGAGAAAACCCTTCAAACTTTCCTCGGTATAGATTCCTCCAACATGTACAATGTCATACAATGTTCTTTCATGAAATCAAAACCAAAGAGACCCAGACACGAACCAAGAATAGCCTCCTAGATAAGTGTGTACTACTCTCGTGTACTTGTATTCAATGAGTGATCAAAATGACTTGATATAACCTCTATTTATACTCTAAAAGACCTAAAATACATGACTTATCAATAAACCCTTTCACAATTACACTTAGAAATAACTAATACAATTACACTTAGGAATAACTTTCAAAATTAGTTAAAATATCAGCCCTCCCTCTTAATGAGGAAGGTATTATATCTAGCATAGACTCTAACGTTGTCACCATCACACGAGCTCATGACCATTGACTATTGGACACACGAATCTATTCTTCATAGGAAACCCATAGTGACTTCACAACATGCATCCAGGGCTGGTGGGTAGCTCTCTAATAGCTACAACATGTCATCATGAGACTATCTAGTTTCCCGCAGAAAACTCAGATATCTTATGCATGACATCCAATACCCTACGATAACATTTGTACCTCGTCTCTTCATCATGCATCTAGGGTCGGTGCATAGCTCTCCAATAGCTACAACATGTAATCATGACATCCACTACCCTGTGATAACATCTGAATCCATCACTCCCTCTGAAGAGGGACTACATCGATCTTGTCCCTGAAGTACTCAAACTTCATCCTTGACAATGACTTTGTCATCACATCAGCAACCTACTCATTGATGGCCACATATTATAGCCTCACTTCTCCCTTCTGCACCATATCCCTGAAATAATGATACATGATTTCAATATTCTTCGACCTATAATGAAACATTGGGTTCTCTGACAACTTTATACAACTCTGGTTGTCGCACAAGATACAGGTCACCTCCATCGCAATATCAAATAATCCAGTCAACAATTTTCGAAGCCACGCTGCTTCACGACTTGTTGCACATGTTGCAACATACTCTTCCTCAACCGTACTGAGTGATACACATGATTGCTTCTTACCGATCCATGAAATCATACCGAATCCCAAAGTGAAGCAACATCCCAATGTACTTTTCCGGTTTGCAACACTACCATCCCAATCTGAATCTAAATATCCAAGTAGATTGATCTCACTGTCTACAACATACTTGAGCCCATAATATATTGTACCTTTAAGGTACCTCATCACATGTTTTACTGCAATTAGGTGAACACGTCTAGGGTCAACCATGTACTGAATCAGGGTGTTAACAAAAAAACATACATTTGGTCGTGTATTCATCAAATACATCAATGATCCAATCATATGCATGTATAATGTAGCATCCACAACTATGAAGTCATATAATCCAACAAATTCATATTTGATTCCATCGGTTTACGGTCCAACACCCCGAACCTCTTCAGGATCTCCACAACATATTTTCTTGACCAAGGAAGATCTCATTTGGCATACTTATAATCCCAAATAGTAATGTATGAGACTAAGATACTTCTTGTCAAAATCAGAGGCCAGCTCCCTATTTCACTGAAAACAGACCCTAATGTCCAGTCTGTCTCACTAGTTGCTCTCTCTATGTCTGAGGAAAAATCCATACCCCAACCCTCCTGACTGGTTTCCTCCTCTATGAACCATGATTCTATCATGAATAGCATGCATGCACAAGTGTAGTCCAATCAACATATTAATGAAAAGAGTATTCACAATAGAACACCATGTGCATCACTGGTTCCTCATGTCTTCTATAATTGTAGCAACATATTTGACAGACACCTCTCTATGCAACAATAACATTGCCTGTTTTCCATTGTTTCCCCTTGCATATTTCCAAACACACCTTCACAAACTCAGACACCCAAATCAGGGTTTTTTTCATCCGAGAGGATTCTGTTTATATTCCCAATTGGCTATATAATGGATTTGCATTCAATTGATCACCTCTTTCCTAGCCATTGCTTCCAACAACAAATTGTAGGTAATCCAAAACATGGCAACCATAGTTCTTCTCTTGTCTTTTGCCCAAGGTAATCGTTCCAATCTTACACTTTTCCATATGTAGTTCTCGTGAATATCATTTGACATAAACATGCACTAGCAGTTCAAGTGATCGTGACATACTTAACAACGTCGAACAATTTGTATCATAATTGACACTGACTTTGCCAAAGACTTGGCTCCAAGCAGATGCAAACGCCAACCATGAACAGGGTTCGACTCCCAAAGCATTAATCTGGTACTTGCACAACTCCTATTTATCCATCCCTTCAAAAACATTTAGGCTATCATACCAAACTAATACCAAAATGATGCAGCGCTAACGTTGCCCACAACGTACAAGAAGGAGGGATGGCCCCTACAAGATTACATTGCATGTATTGGATAATTGTTGGTATGATAAAATAGTCAGGACAATATATTATTTTATAGGCCTCTCTCATAAGCCTCTCTAGCATATTTATTCACACCATATTGTCGTCAAAGGCATTCTCATTTCACATAATACAAATTCCTCCCACAACATTCTCATGCTCATAAACCCATTGGAATTTTATCAATATACAGTGTCATCATACGCATTGGAGGATTTGAAACAATGACATCTTCTTTCTCTTCCTCATGGTAATTCCATTACTTGGAGATTTTGAAATGATGCCATCGATCATTTTCATTGCTACTAGCACCACATGGTGCACATAGTCACATCTAAAATTAAATAGATTGAAAATTTCAAATCCCATTTTGTCCCACCTGTGATCACCTAATCGATCTGATCCCATGAGTTTTCACATTGTCATTCAATGTTTGAATTCTTAATATTTTACCAACTCACCACATAGATTCCTTATCTCAATTATCCTCGCCTTGGACAGATGAGATGTGGTCGCTGAAAAGACTATGCGCACTGAGACCCAATTCTATCATTGAAACCATCGATCAAATAAAGTTCTTAAAATACAACACTTTGGTGGATCCTTCTACTTGGAAGCTCCACCGTTTTGGCAGCTCAATGGCAATGTCTCACAAATTTTCGTAGAGGTTTTCTTTTGGTATCATGATATCTCCACCAACTTCGAAAACTCCACAACAGGAAACCAGGCCTATGATATTTTAAAGAAAGTCGTAGATGTGCACAAGATCACGGGAACCGTTAGGGCCCTGAGCTTCAAGGATTTCCACATCGCACAACTCTGGGTCGCCCCCATCACCTTTCTCTATGTAGATATGTTGGACACCATGGACCATTCTGTGTTAGACCATTTGGTCTCCAGACTAAATTCGGGAGGAGGAGCACTCGATAATTCATTTATCTTCTTCACTTTCTAAACAAAATGAATTTCAGAGACAATATTAAGTATTATACTCAATGCCAATGTTGTAAGATCACTCCCCACCATAGTAGATCCTGAATGGACCATTCCTGGAAGAAAATAAGCCATGACCATGCCAACGAAACACTACCTTGTAATTATTAACAACAACATTTGAATCTTAGTAGACATTGCACTCTTCCCTACCCAACCATATTTCATAGTGTGGGTTTGATGATCATGATATGAGCATTTATGTCTCAACGACATCTTCTCTTGGATAAAATTCATATCTGTGCTTGTTACATAGAGGTCCAATGTAGTGATCCTCAATACTGTAGAAATTATCCCTCAAGTAGGATCCCATGAATTCACATGTGGGTTGTATATCAATGTTGTCGCTTATTTCCTACATTGTCGATGGCTATAAATTATTTTCTTGAGTGCTCAATGTTCACAAAGGCCATGTCCAAATATTTTACAATATTCTCCCCATAAGTTATTTTGGTATTGCATTATTGTTCCCCTCTCTTGTCAATCCCTTTCTTCCATAATGAAATATATATTTTAGTAATCATTTATGTATGTCCTCCATATTAGAAGGAGGTGAACATTAGTAGGGGTGACCACTTACCATCCCAAATCGAGGCTTTATATTACATAATTGTTGTGTAATCAATGAGATGTAACTTAGAGTATTGACATCATTTGATACCAATTTTCTTTTAGTTACTTTCCAACATGTGTGGATCCACAAAGCTATTAAATTCAATTAATTCATCAATTAAGTGTTCACATTTCCTTTAAGTGGTGTTGGGCCCTTCGTTTTGGAGAACATTCAATTTTTTCGGAAGGATCACAGTTTTGCAGGAAAGCATAGCAAAGTAACAGAAGGATAGAAGTAGAAGAAAGAAACTACACTAAGCGGAAAGATAACTACCATCATGACAACAATGAAATCACATTAGATGCTAGATGGAGGAGGAAGCATAAAGGTCTAGAATATTCAAGCACAGGAAAAGACAAAGCGAGAAAGCAACAGAAATGAAATCAAGAAAACATAGAAGCAGAATCAAGAAACAACCAAGTAAATGATACAAATTGGGGAAAATGTAATGGGAAAGGGTTGATTCTCACTATTGTTGTTGTTTAGATGCTATTGGTATTGTTGTTAAGTGGACGAGATAATTTTGAGATCGAGTGTTATCATTGAGAGTTGTCAGATTGTTGTTGCTCAATTCCTATTCTTCTTTTGGAATTGGTTCTATTGTATAAGTATGGATATGAAAGAAATACTCTGTGTATGCTAGTCTATGATATGATAATACATAATGGATTATTCAGGCATCCAAAAATTTGTTATGATATGGATGAATGCATGATCTCTCTCCTATGCAATCTATCATATTTTGTGTTGTTGCTAGTTGCAATATGGTTTCCAAGATCTTGTGATGTATGTTCTTATCTTGATGATGCGCAACATGGATTATTGAATGCATAACCTAGTTTACACTTCTAATGATATGATATTTTACATTTAAGTATGAATCTGTGTTGTATTGCACTAGATCTAATGGTGTGTCCACAATGACTCACTTTATCACACATAAGTCTTGGTTGTGCTTTGATTGAGACCTCCTTCCCTTGCGGAAGGTTGAATATGCCAGTGCTACTAGACTACATTGGTACCTTTGTTGTTAACCTCCGAGAACCCCAGTCTCCAATTTTGTGCCAACAAATGGTTCCATTTCTAGGACATGGATTCTAAGTGAGTCTTTAGAGGATGCAACATCAACTTTTTAAATCTAACATTAAGAATTAGTGGGAAAGAAGGCGTGACGGATTTATATTTCAAGAAGTTGAGCTATGATAGAAAAGTATAAGGGTTGTGAAGGACGTTGTTTTTCATTTCGAACCTACAAGTAACCAGTAATAAATATTCTAGATCTTATTCTTGGAACAGGTCTATCAGTGGCTCGACTGGTTGCAAGAAGCACCAGAATTTAAAGATCCTGTCAAGAAAAGATTTAATTGGATTGTTGAGCAGCTAGCCTCTCTTCACAAGTTGGATCACCATATTTCTCGAGTTCTTGAATTCTAGGTACAAATTACCCTGGAGGGATACATTATCAAATTTTTTGCAAAGAACCACCAGTATTTATCAAAGGCAGAAGCAGTATTCTATGAGGGAGCCTGAGGAAATTTACTATGAGAAATCTCGCTTTGGATTAAGATATTGTTGGCAGAAGAGGGCATGTTTTCAGTTCCTTTGGATGAAATGGTAGCATAAAACCCTTCAACATGAGGGGTGGGTGATTCAGGTGAAGGTTCATGAGTTAGGATACAAAAGTTATTGAGGTACAGAGGGTCGTTGTGAGAAGAGTTCCAAATATGAGTAGGACCAAAAAAGGGTTGCAGTGATTGAAAAGAGGTGGTGAAAATAGATGCAAAAGTTGATGAAGAGGCTTAATCAGTCACTGAAGGAGATCAAGTTCGAGAAGATTCATAAAAGAGAGTTATAGAAGTTGAGGGAGTTGTAGACACATGGAAGGTTGCCAACCGATGGTTGAAGGATAGGTTTGGAGAGAAGGGTGAGAGTTTTGGAGAGAGTATACAGGGTGAATAAAATTCGGGAGAGAAATAAGTAAGATAGGAGTCACCACCAAGTAAAATGACTCAACTTTAACCTTTGAAGAATTTGCGAGAGAACCATCTCCTATAGAACCTGAAGATGTGAAGTACTCTACAGGACCTTATACAATATGGCCTCCTAATGCAACCCCCTAGGTTAAATAATCCTATCCCAAATACACAAGAACTAGCCTTGGATCGCTCAGCCCCTCAACACAATCTACAAATCTGGTAAATTCTATAATAAGCTCTCCCACAATTTTTGTCATTTCACCTCATTCTAGTCCAACCAGTTCGAGTGGTAGCAGTAGTAGTAGTGTGGAAATTTGTTTAGTTTTATCACAATTAGGACCTTTATGATTTATATTTATAGGGTCCCCAAGTCCTTCAATGGCACATCCACACGCCAGTTCCCTCATCTGATACCCAAAATTTTGGGGTAAAGGGGATGAGGATCTTGAATAACATTGGTTCCTTTGCGAGGCTATCTCGCGGTCTCGTGGGGATTTGGATGCTAATAAATTAGTCGAGTTTCAGACCACCTTGATACATCATGCTTTGAAATGGTATATGAAATCCATTAAACCATGCAATCCTCAAGGACATGCTTTCACTCTTGCTCAAGTCAAAAAATGATTCATGGCAGAATTATGTTTACCCCAGTAAGAACAACATGCCCTCTCTAAGTTGTGGGAGATTAAACAGAGAGATGGGGAATATTCTTGGGAGTATAACCAAAGGTTCAAAGATGCGATAGGGAAATTAGAGAACCCATCCATAAAGACCATCAGTAGGAATGGTTTATTTAGGGACTTTTACCATTAACCTGAATCTCGTTAACCCAACAAAGAATAGCCACTTTGGGGGAATCCCTAGAACATGCTATGAAAATTGAGGCGATTGCAGGATATCCTGGAATATTCCAGGTGATAAGAACCCCCTATAACTATAATATTACGCAATTTCAAGGCTATATTTCTGCACTAACTGATAAAATTCAAGAACTAACCATTCCTAGAGAAAGTTGCCCATAGGTATGGTGTACAGGCTGCTATACCGAGGGTCATACAATGATGGAATATCCCAAACTGAGGGGTGCAAGACCCCCTCCGCAATCGATGGTGCCTCCACTAGTAGGACCATCTGGAGGGGTTGTGCAAGTCACAACTACAACGTCATTCCATGGCCATGTGCAGTACCATGCATTCACAAACCATCAAGGTAATCAGAATAATGAATATTGTGAAATTTGTAGAAGTCAGAGGTGTTCCCCGAGGCACTTCCCAATCCTACAAAAATACACCCATGTCCTGAACACAGTTTAATGTGAATTTTCTGGGTCACCTACTCACACAACCAAGTAGTTTTGTGCTTTGAATGCTCTTGCAGACATATTGGACCGATCTGCATTCATGGTTGATGGAACTCCTCAGGGATTTGGAGGAGGACGTTGAGGTGGAGGAGGTTTCATAGGTGGAAGAAATGATGGGAGAGGACCAACTCAATGTTATAATTGCAATGAGAAAGGACATCTTGCTAGAGATTGTTCTCTTCCAAGATGTCCTTGGTGTGCCCATTCTAGAAAAAACACCCATGCCACTGAGGATTTCCCTTATTTGATTGCTATGTGGGAAGATCACGCAAAGAATCGATGCACCAAATTGATAAATCATGAGCCCTAACCTGTCACTGAAGAAAAGGAGCCCAATATTAATATTATTACTAGAGGAGGAACAAGGACTAGTTTCGATGTTGACAATTCAAATCAAATCAAGACGTGTAAGGTGGCATCAGAAGATGTTAAATATGTCAGTGTTTCATGGAAACCTACACAGGAGACCTAGCTAAAGCATACACAAACACAACTTATCAAGAAAAGGAAGAGAGATACATAATGAAGAATGAGAATCAATGTATATTATGATCTAATCAATGAGTGAGTGATCTTCACTCATATAGGCAATGACATCCTATAATTAGGAATGCATGCATAATAGTGATGGTCTAA
>SNQJ01S0087498.1:0-13401 GCA_010110895.2 Picea sitchensis
TATCATCATCCCTTTGCTTAGAAAAATGAAATTGGAAAATTGTTCATGAGTTTCTAGAATCATGTGTTATCTATCCTAGTACCATCCCCTATTCTTCTCCTTTGGTCATGGTACTCAAGAAAGAAGGTACTTGGTGCATGTGTGTGATTTTGGAGCCCTCAACAAACTCACAATCAAAAAAAAAATCCCCATTCCTATCATTGATGACCTCTTGGATGAATTGAGTGGTGCTCAGTGCTTCACCAAACTTGATCTATGTTCTGACTACCACCAGATACGTATGAAAAAAGAAGACATTGCCAAGACTGCATTTCGAACTCATGAGGGTCACTATGAGTTATTGGTAATTCCCTTTGGCCTGTGTAATGCTCTTTCCACTTTCCAAATTCTTATGAATCATGTCTTCTGTCCTTTT
Source organism: Picea sitchensis (assembly GCA_010110895.2). Lineage (NCBI taxonomy): Eukaryota > Viridiplantae > Streptophyta > Pinopsida > Pinales > Pinaceae > Picea > Picea sitchensis. Next base: position 416 of record SNQJ01S0087498.1, read on the forward strand.
CTCCGTCATTTTGTCTTAGTTTTCTTTGATGATATTCTCATCTATAGTAAAACTTGGACATCCCATATCTCCCATGTGGATCAATTTCTCCATATACTCTCTAAGCACCAACTTACATTTTAATAAATTTTTCCCTCATGCCCTCTGAAGAGTGTTGAAATGGGATTGACCTTGTTACAGTTGATGGTATGCACCGACTTATAAGATATGGGTGATGTTAGGTAATGGGGTCCTCGTGCGTATGGAATTTATTGACTTAGCACTGGTCTTAGACAAGTACCCCCTCCTTGCGCGTTGGAATTTTAGTGTACTACTTGATGATTCCAGTTACATAATCCTTGTGAAACCAAACTTGTTGTATCGAGAGATGGTTGATCTTATATTACTCACTCGCCTTGAATTTTTTTATGGTGTTGGTTTTTAGTAGGTTGTGCCTAGTAGATCATTGTCGAGGTTAGATTTAGACATTTAAATTTATCTAAGTATTGTTCTTCATTGATTAAAGCTTCAGGATGTGCTAATATGATTTGTTTAGGTGCTACGTGAAATTCAATCCCGTGATGTCTTCGAGTTCTGTCAATAGGACTTATTGTTGATGTTATGGTCTTTTTGAAAAAAAATATATTTTAGTGTATCCCTATTGTACGTCGTAGGTGTCATAACGGTCGGGATCGTTTCATTTTCAAATATATTATGTACCAATATACTTTTACTTTATAAAACATGAAATCTTTATATCTTGTTCATAAAACACTAATTTGGTTTGATGTCTTCGAGTTCTGTCAATAGGACTTATTGTTGATGTTATGGTCTTTTTGAAAAAATATTTTAGCAAAACCCTATTGTACATCGTAGGTGTCATAACGGTCGGGATCGTTTCATTTTCAAATATATTATGTACCAATATACTCCTTTTACTTTATAAAACATGAAATCTTTATATCTTGTTCATAAAACACTAATTTGGTTTTTTCTATAAAACAAGATTTTATGTAATTTTCAAATATATCATATACCAATATATTTTTATATTATTGGATTTAATAAAATAAAATGAAAATAAAATTAAATATAATTTTAAAAATAAATTTACATAAATTCATTTTAACATATATATATATTTAAGTTATACTGTTTAAATTTTCAGTTACCTACCTATTCCCAAAAATAATTCCATGCTAAATATGATTTCAATGAATAATGAATAACAATGAGTGGAGTATATTTTGATGTGGTTGTCAATATTTCAAATTTAGCATGTCCGATCTGTAATTTAAACTGTTTGTTTTTTCATGCATGCGTTTCGTCCTTTGTCTCTTTTTAAGGTACATGTCTTGCTTTTTTTCTAACTATACAAAACTCTGAAAATTATTTCTATTATAGATGAAACTTAAAGTATAAATATGATGTACAAATAAACAACAATGCGAAACGATGCCTCGGAAAGAAGCGTGCACTTCCTTTAATGGATTGGTAAATTCTCTTATGTTTCCTCTCACACAATTTTGCTTAGCATATTTTTCGTCCGAGAAATTCACAATTATGACTTACAATCTTTTGCTGTAAAATTTCAGCAATTTTTGTGTTACAGGTTGTTACTGGTCGTGCCTGTGATGTGCTTGAGAATAATAATGTGTGGGCTAAATTGCCCCATGAACTGCAACTACATCAAGCCTCGGCTACCCCCTCGTTGAATTACATTATCGCTAATTTCGCTTGCAAGTATTTCCATTCTTTATTATCATCAGACCCTTGTTTTGTCACCTTGTATGATCCCTCACAAACCAAGTTCTTCCTTCATTCCCTCATCTGTCGGCGCCCATTTTCCACATCAGTCACCAGGTCCCTTTACTTCTTACACGACGAAACACGTGGAACGTCCAGGTGGATGCCTCCATTGTGCTTCCCACCGTTGTTGTCCCTGGTGGCTTCCAATGACAGATTCCTGTGTTTCGAGGGTCACCGGGAACCCAATATCCCCACAATATTCATCCACAATCCCACCAATAATCTAACCTCTAATGTTTTGATGGTGCTTCCGAGAGTGGACCAATCGCTTTTCCAAAATCGCTTTCATCTGATCACCTTTGGATTGTAAAACCCTCGGGTACATGTAAGACTGCTAGCTGGGCCGATTTCTAAGAAGATGACGAGGACGCTTATTTTCGATGCCAAGAATGACACGTGGAGAAATCTAAAAGACCTGGATGACATGTTCGTGCCACGTATGAAGGAACCCTTCGTGTTCAACGGCCTTTTCTGTTGGCTGGTGTGGTCATGAGGACATAAAAGTGAGATGGTGGTGTCCTTCGATGTGGAAAATGAGAAGTGGGAGGAGCCTGTTGTGTTGGATGACCGACGCTCCACGTCGTTGTGCATGGCGGAGCTTGAAAAACAAGCGTGTGTAATAAGTGTAAATAAGAAGAATCCCGAGGAATTAGAATTGCGGAAATTGGACATCCAGGGTAAACACAACTACAAATGGGTTAAAACCATTACAACACCATTTCAAATGGTATCCTCTAACAATATCTCTGCATTTGTCAGAGGAGACGTGATGTGCATTGGCAGCTATGGGAGATTTTGGGTTTATCATATAAAAGATAAAGTTTGGAGTTATGTGGGACTTCTCCATGAAGATGTGTTGAAATGCAGGAATGTCAGGTAATGAAGGCAGACATAGTAAACAATGTGACCGTGATGTCTAGAATGTCAAAAGAGGTAAAGGTCAACATAGACACCCAACAGGATTACCACAACCACACATTATTTGGAATCAAAATAAACAGGTTATTTCGATGGATTTTATTGTTAGATCACACTCAAGGCAAGGAGACATGACTCGATTTTTGTAGCAGTAGACACTCTAAAGAAGAGTGATCACTTTATTTTATTCTTGTGCGTATCGCATCGGATCAGAACCCAGCCACCATCGTGGTGTCAACAGCCCAAGAGGATTTGTATCCTACCCAGGACTGTTTGTCATTTCTGGATAATTTGATGAGTTTCCAGAGGTCTTTGGGAACCCACCTAACTTTAGTAATCGCCAGACCTGAGACCCACTTCGTGACCGGAATTGAATGAACCGACCTTGGAGGACAGTTATGATGTACATGATGGACCAACAAAAGCGCTTGGGAAGAATTACATTGCCACTAGTGGAGTTCGCTTTCAACAACAGTTACTTTCACCATTAAGGTGGTAATTTCGAAGTTTCTTTACTTGACGACCTGCTCGAGCTTTGATCCTAGGGATCGGCTTTGCGATAGGGTCCAACTCGAAGTGATCCAAGAATTTTAAAAGATTAAATGAAAAACCTTAAGACAAAGGATCCGTGAAGGCAGGATCGACAGAAGAGTCGCGAAGGATGCAATTAATCGTGGGTCGGACTCCTCAGAAGTTACGCTTGTGGGTGGGATTGGTGTCTCTTTTGGCGGGCCTAAAACCCATGCAAGAGTTTGATCTAGTTTGGAAAAAAATGGGGTGGGGCAAGATACCGTGATATATAAAATATAATGTGTAAACTTAAAATGCTAGAATGTAATAACAGAAATATCCATAATTTCACAATACACGTAAATGGGATTCACGGGCCAGCAATAGAAATAACACTTGAATCAAATAGCACAAAACCACAAAGTCTCTTCGAGGGGGTAACTCCAATCGAAAGCAATGCCTAATACAATAATATCCAAGCTAGGGTTCTACACCCTCGAATCCTATTTATATTTAAAAGAAGCATCTAGAGGAAGGACCTTCTAGAAGCGGAAGTCATTAGGGTCTTTACACCCACTTTATTCTATTTTATTGAAAGGTCTGGCCACCATTGACCTCTATTACATCCTAATACATTGATTTACCTATGGAAGGGCTAGGACCTTTAACATGTCCTACTCTTGAAACAACCTTGTCCTAAGGATTGAGATGTGGAACTCATCAGAATGGTATTGGTTCCCTAAGTTGCATCCGGGCTTGAGACATATCTTTCCACTTGACAAGCACTTCCTTGTTGGTTCTCTGACGCGGGCGACGCTCCCGCTGGTTCAAATTTGCTTTTGGTTGTAGCCAAATGATCCTTCTTCAACTAACTCGGAAGGTTGGTCGAAGCTGGCACCCGGTTCCACCACCTCTTAAAGTAGAAACATGAAAAATGTGATGTAACTTTGATCGACCGCAGCTTAACTGATATGTAATTTGTCCCAATTTTTCGCTTTAGAACTGTGCAGGGCTTACGCAAAAATTTGGGTGCTAGCTTCCGCCACCGCTTCACCCTTTGAGGGAAGTTTGTTTATATGGTTGCACCAGTAGGTGCCAACACTCCGATCCCCTTCTACAAATTGACGCTCCGAAAGTGACCTTGATCCGCTTGTTGCTTCATTCTGTTCTCGGCCACGACCAAGTTCTCTTTATGTTAGCGACATCCTCCGGGACCGTAGTGTTTTGGTCGAATCGGGCCTCGGACCTTCAGGTACCCTAAGTATGAGAGAACCCACTGCGGCTTTTGTCCACACCGCCGTGCGAGTCATAGCGAAGTGGTCAGAAGTGGTATGTAGTGTTGTACCACCATTCGGGCGAGGTAACCATTGAGCTTCCATCGGGTTGCTCTTTTCCGATGAAGCACCCCTCGTGATAGGTTTCCGCAACACTCGTTGGACGACTCTCGCTTGACTGGGATGATAAGATGAGTCGATGTACCGTGTGCCTTTGTAAAGCCAAAAACCAGCTCTTGCCAAAGCCTGCCGTGAAAGTTAACCAATCGTAAACAATAGAGTTGGTATGCCATAAGCCGAAGACCCTGGATCCATGAAAACGTGGATGCAGTAAAATGGGTGGTGAAGAGCACAAAATGAGCATATATTTGAAAAGACGATCCACCAAACAAGCATTAACGGAATTTCCAGATTTGGGTAAGTCTGTAATAAAATCCATGATATATCCTTCCAAAATATCAGGGGGAATTGGAAGCGCTTGTAGTGTTCCCGGATTTGATCAAGCCCCTTGTTGCGCTGGTATTACCTCACATCTACCAAACTTACTCTGGATGTCCCGCTTCTATACCCATCCTAAAAGCGGAACGCTTTAACTCTGGCTACATGTTCGGTGAACCCCGAGGCTCCCCGTTGCAGTGGTAGCATGAAGCCTTCCGAGTAATCAGACGGAGCTTGGATTTTTACTTAAATACAAGCGAACTTCGTATCGAAGCTCATCCTAAAGCCAAGAGTACCCAGGGGGAACTGGAGCATTGGTCTACAATTTCTATATCAGATGCAAACTTTTGGAACCTTGTAGCCATTCCTGGCAAACAAATTGGATCCAATATGGTAAAATGAAGGAGAGAGAAAAAAGGATCCTTCATCTTCATATTGATGCTAGTACCGCCACTACATTGTCTTTGCCTTTTTTGTAAAATGATCTCATAATCATACCAAAGAGCTTAGTGACCCATTTTTGTTGCTCCCCGGAGGAAATGTGTTGTTCCTAAAAGTATTTGAGGCTTTGATGGTCTGTCTTAATTTAGAATCGTTTCCAAGATAAGGACATTCATAATTCAACCGCATGCAAAATCGCCAAATATTTCTTTTCATAAATAGGTTTGCCTGCATTTTTTCATGCATGGCCATGTTTGCTCAGAAGGCCAAAGGTGCACCCTCTTGCATAAGGACGGCACCGATTCCCCCGATAAGTACAGATTCCAACACAAATGTCTTTATTAAGTCGGGGAGAGCCAACCGAGTGCACGGCCATCTTCAAAAGTTTCGAGCTTTGTTCACCGGGGTCCGCGAAAGAGAGTTCTTTAAGGAGAGTCACGAGGTACCTGCATCTTTCCATAGTTCCTTGACGAACTTATGATAATAATTCTATGAGGCTCCATAAATCCATGCAAGCTTTGAGAGTCTTAGGGTGCGCCAATCTTGCATAGCTTCAATCTTCTTTTCTCGGTCCAACCTGACGCATCCTTTCCCACTAGATGACCTAAGTATTCTACTTCGCATGCAACAAAAGCACATTTGGACCGTTTGAGGAAAAGCTGGTGGCCGGAGAAAGTAGGATGAGAACTTGATCCACATTGAGTCGATGGTCTTTCCATGTCTGCTATATATGAGGATATCATCAAAGAAACTAGACAAAATGACGAAGAAAAAAGGACTAAATACGTAACTTGAGGCTTTGTAAGGTGGAGGGGCATTACACAACCCAAAGGTCATGAACAAAAACTCATAATTCCCATAATAACACCGGAAGGTCGTCTTCTAAATGTCATGTTCCCGAACTCTAATCTAGTGGTACCCTGAACGAAGATCAAGTTTGGTGAAGAATTGGGCACCACTCACCATCAAATGAGGTCACCAATGACCGGAATGGGGAATTTGTCTTTACGGTGAGCTTATTGAGAGCATGGAAGTCAAGACATTCGGGCCAAGAACCTTGTTTATTTAGTACCATGACAACCGGGAGGAGTAAGGACTCGACTAGGACGGATGACCCTGGCAGTAAGGAGTTCCCCGGACCATTTTTTCAATTTCTATCTTTTGGGCAAAGGGGTGGCAACATGGACGTATGTTGGGGCAAAGGCTTCCCCGGACAAGGGAATGGAATGATCATGGACACCAATGGAAGGGGGAGTCCTTGGGAGTGGAGAAGACTATTTTATGTTTATACAAGAGGGTTTGGAGGTCTTGGGGCAACGGTGGACCTTTGTGGTTTGAATGGCATGGAGTTGGCTATGACACTCCAAATGACCTTTTGAGCAATTTCTCCATGGCGAGAACTAATACTGTGAGAACCCCGTGAGTGATGCCTTGAAATTTATGTTTGTGGTCAGCCTTTGGTCAAATTGTATGGTTAAGTTCCTCGAAGTCCGCGAGAATGCAATCTGTTCTGATCCATTCAACACCCAACACAATGTCGCAACCTCCCATGTCAATAGCATCATTATTGGATTTGAAGCTGTGTAGTCACTCTATTTGAGGTTGCATTTTCAGCCAACGCCTCCACATTTCATAGAGCCACCATTGGCAATCATGATTTGGAAATTATTATCAACATGGATATAGCAAAGGTTTCCTTTGGGCGATGCGAATGGCGAATAAAGTTATCACCACCAACCCACCAACGTCCAGCGTAGAAGCCGGTGTGAGAGCATTGGAGGAAATGGATGGGTTCTTCTCGGAGGGTCTAAGGAGGGTTTATCAAGTTTATAGCGACTCCTGAACGGGAGTGTCATCATGTTCTTCTTGAATATCCTCAGATGGCCATAAAGAGATTTTGTTCCCCTACATTTGTGGCCTCAAAACATTTATCATCACGCTTATAAATGAGGCTCCCTTGAGTTACTTCATTCACCCATTTCAGCCCTAGCCAATTTCGGATTTTAAGGGAGCCGGAGGGAGGGTGGGGTTTAATCGGTTTAGGGTATGGGAAAAAGGAAGGTTTACGGCTTTGAGAGGGAAAATAATTTTGTGTTTCTTTGATTTTGTAGTTTTCCACCCAAGTCAGAGGTCGAGCCATGAGGACATGGCCCTTAACCTCCTCCTTGAGGCCAATCGATAAAGCACTTTGAAAGAAAGCACGGGCCATGCCCTCCTGCTCGAAAATCCGGGACTAAATGCCGCGAGTCTCTGACAGTTCTACGTTTCAATTTTGGCAAATGGCTCCAAATGGTTGGTGTCGGTCAAAGCCGCTCATAAAGCTCTCAAATGAAAAATTGGGTCCAAGCAAAATATCATGGACATGGTGCTTTTCCATTGCCACCATTGCCAAACATTCTTTGATCTAGATGGAGAACACCATAACCGAGTTTGGCCAAGTCATCGGGTAATGTTGTAGAGAGAGAAATAATGTTCCATTTGTGTGACCCAAACTGGGTCCGTTTTCATCAAATTCTAGTTGCCATCTACCCGTGGAAGGTGTATGTCCCCTTGAAAGTGATGCGGGTTGAAAGGAATGGGAAGAAGTTTCAATCTTCACTTTTTAGGTGCATCCGAAGGAATATCGAGAGGGATTTTGAGTTTGCGCAGAAAAGAAAACAAATGATTCAAGTTCATTTTGACTTCCGCCATTGCGGACTTCACGGCTATCTAGATGGGAGTATCTATGGAGGCATCACGGGAGGCAATAGTAGTAATGAGTTTTAAACTCTTTGTTGGGTCTCGGCAAACCATGTTGTGGTGTCAGTTTAGACCGTGCCCTTGGCTTGCCTAATGGCCATGATGATCTAACTTAAAAGGGTGCTGGCTGTATTTTAATTGTTTCTAAAGAAAAACGATATGGGTAAAAGTGATCGTGGTACAGAGAATTCCAATGGAATAGGTCTCAAACAATGGTGAAAAAATGGGTGAACTCAAAAGGGTGCAAAATGGGTCGGACTTTTAAAAAATGATATGGAGGAAAAGAGGGAGAAGAGAGTGAAGCTAATGGAATAGGTCCTAAATAATGGTGAAAAATTTTGACTTTTATTTTTATTTTTTATTTTATTTTTGCCTTTTTTTTTTTTTTTTTTTCGTTTTAAGAATTTTGCGGGGTTGAAATCCCAAATTTTGGAACCGGAGTATTCAATTTAGCAACCCTAATACTGTTGGGGGTTAATAGATCTCACGGCTTAATTTGTTTATATTGTTGTTTATGTCCCCCGCGTTAGTAATTCCGGTTCTACGGCCAAGTGCCTGTCTGCAAGTATAGCTCGACATGCGGCAACCAAATGTTAGTACCTCCGATCCAATATCTCGTGGCACACCCGGATCACCTGTGTACCAGAGAGTACCTCCTGCAGTCGTTTCCTGCGGACACACTATAGCGCCCCATGATCGATAGGTTTATCTATGGAGGGTTTTAGGAAATCTAGGTCAGTCCATACATAGGTGCTGTCCGGCGCGCCACCACTCGGCGGCACTACCAGGGTTGCTAAGCGCGGCCATCTGTCATTACGCGCTTAAGAACCACTTGTATTTCCGCGTGTATGAATCCATCAACAACGGGTTTATGCGCCAGAATCCATTGCATCTCTGCGGTTTAAAAGACGCCGTAACACGCCTCTACCCCGAAAAAAAATAATCTACAATTTCTCGCTAAGGAAAGCAGTTCGATACCACTTCAGGTGATACCCGTATATATAAAATATGCGTAATCGTGTAATGAAATGCTAGGAAATAATGTAATAACAAGTAGTTTATCCATAATCTTCTACAATACACGTGTCGATTCAATGAACAGCAAATGTGAAATAACACTTTGAATCCTGATAGCAATGTTCACAGTTCTCTGAGGGGGGTAACCTCCAATCGAAAGCAACGCTTCATTACAATAACATCCAGCTAGGGTTTCCGCCAATCTCTAATTCTATTTATACTAAAAAGAAGCATCTAGAGGAATATCCCCTAGAAGTGGAAGCTTTTTAGGTCTTCTTACATCCGCCTTTATTCTATTTTATTGTAAGGTCTTTTTAATATTGACCTCTATTACATCCCAATACATTGATCTACCTATGTGCGATAGGGACCCAAGGGGGATAAACTATATGCTAGGTTCGTGGGATCCTACGAAATTTTTGAAAAGAGAGGGCCCGTGGCCTCTGCTGACTACAGTCTGCTCGATTCTTTGAGGCGCATGCACCACATTTTTCATGTATATGTTTTACAACATTATATTAGTGATCCTTCACATGATTTGACTTATAACTGGCGCGTCGGATGAGGCGCTTCACCACCGAAATGATCCGCGATCTTAGATCATCGTGATTCTCGACAGCCTATGAAGCGCGAACAGTGGTGATCGTCAAGGTCCGGGGACAATTATAGTTTGCACTCAACGACCTAGGAGGGCGCATAGCGATATGTGCCAACAATTCCATTTTTGTTTGATAGATAGACATATGATAATTTGGTACACTTTATTTCCTCGACGCTTATACTAAGGAAACTTCGGACTAAGTTTAGTCCAAGAGGGGTGTATGTAACATCTCCGGCCTGACGCATCTAAGCGCATCTTTATTCTTTGAGGACACTTGCCTCGCAAGGGATCCGGATTATTATGCTACCAAAACTTTGATTTTGATTATGAGGCATTATGGTTTGATGACATGTTGTTTTACTACATCGACATAGACAAGAGCGCTGACTGGTTTTACCGAATGTGCACCGCTTTTGGACTTGAGGATGCAGAGGAATCCACATAAACCCTTGGTCCGGGGACGAAGCCGGAGTGTACCATTGGGGTTTGATTGTTTTACCTGCGGATTTTAGTGCATCTGACCTGGATGATATGATACATGGATATGTTCACATGACTGTTGATGATGCAACAGGATGATAGCATGCCAACGACTCACATATGGAGTAAAGGGGTCACGACTAATTACCGTGAGATGTTGAGGTAGGGTGGTGGATTAATAAAACCGCCATTCTTAATAGGCACTCCCTTCCGGCCGTGGGTTCTAACTATAGGTTAACGACACCGGTTCTCGAGGACCCACGATGTCAGCGAGGGTAGACCGTGACAGCCGCCTTCACTGCTGATTTTAAGGGCTTACACAAGGTGGGGGCCTTATTCTTAGAGGCCCTTAGTCTCCCACAAGTTCACCCGGGCGGAGCGTTGACCTGTGGGTTGGCTGGTGTCTACCGTAAGTCACTAAGAGGCGAAGTAACCCTCTCGAAAGCATACGTGGTGCTTCCGGCGTTACTGCACAAGGAAAGTGGAGAGGACGAAAGTGGCACCCTTGGAGCACGAAAAGCGCCCGGCGGGCACATCGCCGTTAAGGAACATATGAGGCTAGTGGCACCCATGGAGCACCTAGTGCGCCCCTCATAAGTAACGTCGGGTTGTTGATGTTAGAGGAATGAACTTAGATGGCCTAGGATGAAATAACCTGTTAAGTATTTTAAAACAAATTCCCAATTAAATGTCACTCGACAATGAATTTAAGATTAACCCAAACTATGCTAGTGGTGAATCTTGTATCTCTATAAAAATAAAAAAAATTATAATAATAATAATATTAACAAAAATAAAATAAAAATTGAATAATAATTATGATCTTCAAGTAAATCTTGAGACATAAAGGAATTAAGAAATTAATTGTTCTAAAAATCTATTGGATTAAAATTTAAAAGGTAATTAATTGTTTTAGTACTTGATAATTTAAAATATACCAATTAAATAAGAAAAGGGAAAAATGGGTTAATTTCCACACCTACCTTTTGGAGTTCTAAGTAAAAGGGGAAAGAGGGGAAAATTCAAAATTTAATTAGGGAAACTAGGAAAAGAGGTAAAACACAAAAGGGAAAAGTGGGAACTTAAGGGAAAAAGCTGGAAGTCAACTTGGTAAAGAATCTACCATTTAAGAGCTTTCTAATTTTAAACTCAATTAGCAACTTCATAATAGGGAAAGTCTTTAAAACCTCCAGGACTTGGGAAAACACCTAGGAGTGATTCTAGAGTAACTCTAGGTGGGTGAGGGAAATGAGATACTATTTAATTTCTTTAATTAATTATTGGAGGAATGTAGGGATGGGTGACACTTGTATGCTAAGAGGAATTTTTAGGAATTTATTTTTAAAACTTTAATTAAATGAGATTTTAGGAAAGAAAGGAAGTTCGAAACTCTACAAAATGAAGGAAGGAGAAGGATGAAGGATCATCTTCTGTTTGCGTAACGTTACGCTGCAGAAATATCTACTTCACTGATTTGCTTGTGGGAGTTGGGATACCCAGCTCAAAGAAGAGTGGTAGCTCGGCCTTGCCAGGTGAGCTAGGAGCTAGTTGAAATCTTTGAATAGTGTGTGTGGCCCCTTTGCGGCTCAGGGGGCTAAGGGGGAAGAAGAGTAACCCTAGCATTGGCTGGGAGGTACCGGTGAAGTCTCGACGGTTGGCGAGCGGGAGTTGCATGAAGCACACGGCACGTCAATTGGAGCAGGCGAACAAGCAATCAACGATACACTTCTTACATCCAAAGATAATCGTTTTTAGTCCTTTTATTTTTTGGAATGTTCTGTTCAACAATTTGCTTATATAGGAATGACAGCAATGTAAATCCCCTTATGACACATTTTGGTACAGCGATTTTCATTCGCTCTGCATTTTTATTTGATTGTCGGCTCCAGCCCAACATCTTTTATTTTACCTGGCATGCATCTCTTTTCCTTCGGCAAGATTTTACCTTACCCCCCCTCCAAAAAAAAAAAAAAAAATAACGAAATAGTCTAGCATTCAATTTTAATTTCAACCCAACATTTTGATTTGATTGTCTACTCGGCATTTCATTTTAATGATTTCACATGCGTATAGTTTCTACTTCCATAATTGGTCAAGGGCAATGTTTTACCTTGACAGATACCTCTCGGTGATAAATTGTTTTAAACAGCAGTAAACTCTTGATTGCGTTGACCTCTTTACTGTGGAGATAATTGAATAACAGATATATGCCTTAAAGATGATTGTTTTTTCCTATTGATTACCACGGTTTTTCCATTTAGTAGTTGATTGTATTACCGCTGGAATGACCACCTGTTTGGGACCACGAATTTGAAATGAGAATGATGACTGTGGTTTCCGTTATTTACCATGATTTTGCTTTAAAGTGATGACTGTGTTTTTTTTTTCCTTTTTATTTTTTCCACGAATTAGCCATGAACGTGTTGATGGAGTATTGCTTAGACGTAGATGATTTTGTTTATATATATATTTTTCCTTGTTATTAGGCAAGAAATTTCCAGTCAAGGAATGTCTGCGTTTTCCCTGTCAATGACCAAGGATTTTGCCAATAAAAGAGTGTCTGCGTTTTCCTCTTGACTGCTGGGGATCTAACTGGTGTAGTTGTCCCGAAATTTGGGTGGCATAAATCGTTGACTGCATTGCAGAATGAGTGGAAACGATTCGCCTTTAAATTCATTGAGTATGTTGTCGACTGGGCACGTTTTCCATTAAGATCGTAAACTGCGTTTGCCTTTAATTACTGCCCTAAGATTTCTGAAGACGTTTCGTTGCCTGATCCC
>SNQJ01S0087498.1:17475-33726 GCA_010110895.2 Picea sitchensis
AAAATTATTTCTATTATAGATGAAACTTAAAGTATAAATATGATGTACAAATAAACAACGATGTGAAACGATGCCTCGGAAAGAAGCGTGCACTTCCTTTAATGGATTGGTAAATTATCTTTTGTTTCCTCTCACACAATTTTTCTTAGCATATTTTTCAAGTCAGAGAAATTCACAATTATGACTTACAATCTTTTGCTGTAAAATTTCGGCGATTTTTGTGTTACAGGTTGTTACTGGTCATGCCGGTGATGTGCTTGAGAATAATAATATGTGGGCTAAATTGCCCTGTGAACTGCAACTACAATTGCTCTCAGGGCTGCCCCTCAAGGAATTGGCTAGGTTGCGACTCGTTTGCAAATATTTCCATTCTTTGTTGTCATCAGACCCCTGTTTTTCCACCTTCTATCATCCCCCACAAACCAAGTTCTTCCTCCATTCCCTCGTCCGTCGATGCCCATTTGCCACATCAATCGCCAGGTCCCTTTACTTCTTACACGACGAAACACGTGGAACGTCCAGGTGGATGCCTCCATTGTGCTTCCCACCGTTGTTGTCCCTGGTGGCTTCCAATGATGGATTCCTATGCTTCGAGGGTCACCGGGAACCCAATATTCCCACAATATTCGTCCACAATCCCACCACACCCAACCTCTGGAATGTTTTGACGGTGCCGGAGAGTGGACCAATCGTTTTCCAGAACTGTTTCATCGGGATCGCCTTTGACAGAAAACTGGGCGCATGCAAGATCGTGCTAGCTGGGCCGATTTCTAAGAAGATGATGAGGACGCTTATTTTCGATGCCAAAAATGACACGTGGCGAAAGCTAAAATACCTGGATGACGTGTTCGTGCCACATATGAAGGAACCCTTCGTGTTCAATGACCTTTTCTATTGGCTGGCGTGGTCACGAGGACATAAAAGTGAGATGGTGGTGTCCTTCGACATGGAAAATTAGAAGTCGGAGGAGCCTCTTGTGTTGGATGACCGACGCTCCATGCCGCTGTGCATGGCGGAGCTTGAAAAAGAAGCGTGCGTAATAAGTGTAAATAAGAAGAATCCCGAGGAATTAGAATTGCGGAAATTGGACATCCAGGGTAAACGCAACTACAAATGGGTTAAAACCATTACGGCGCCATTTCAAATGGTATCCTCTAACAATATCTCTGCATTTGGGGGAGGAGATGTGATGTGCATTGGCAGTTATGGGAGATTTTGGGTTTATCATATAAAAGATAAAGTTTGGAGTTATGTGGGACTTTTCCATGAAGATGTATTGAAATGCAGGAATGTTGCAACTCATAAATGTACATTCTACAATCCCTCCTTTTTAAAGTTTCATGGTGACCAACTACTTCAAGGGATCGGTAAAGTTTACATGAACGAAGTGTTACCTGTGCATCTCACTCGTGCATGGTTAGACCTTTGAATTCAACATTTTTTTTTTTTTTAAATTGCTTAACTGTGACACCAGGTGGTTGGTGATTTTTAAGTGTTTTTATGGCTACATATTATTTATAATACCTTGCCTTATCTTTAGAATGGAAACATATTGTTTCATCTCAGTTAGTTACTATTTGCTTAGTGTTCTATGGAAGATAAATTTGTATGGTTAGTTTTATTGATTGAGTTAATAAATTATTATTTCATGTTAGAATAACTAATTACTTCTTGTTGACATAAATTTTTATAAACTTTCCAATTAACATTTTTTATAATTAAAAGCTGTTTTTAACTTTACATTAATTTCTATACCTTGTATTTGAAATTCTTATCTTATAAATACTAAAAGCATATAAAATAAAAAAATTGCATAAGAATCTACTCACTCAATTTTATAGTCTTCACTTCATTTATTGAATTACAAATTCTAAAAGATTTAGAGATGATATCGATACCCAAAATTTCATGGGAATCTGGTCACTAAACCGTCCATTTGAAATTCGTATCTTATAAATACTAAACACATATAAAATAAAGAAATTGCATGGGAATCTACTCACTCAATTTTATACCCTTCACTTGTTGAATTACAAATTCTATAATTCTAAAGGATCTAAAGATGATATCAATACCCAAAATTTCACGGGAATCTAGTCACTAAACCATTTAGGTTTGGATGGTCTTTAAATCCATTTTATTTGATTATTTCAAATTGTCTTAATAATAGAAATCATTATAGATTTGTAATGGTTCATTTTTTTAATAGAAATTGATGTGGGTTTGCAATTATTCATTCTAAATTGTTTGGGATATGTTTAAGTCAATAACATCAATTTTTTATTATTTTTTTTTTTTTTAATTTTTTATTATTTTTAAATATATAAAAGAATTAAAAATTAATCTATAATATTTATTAAATTAATAATAGAGATTCGTAATGTACATATATCAGTGTAATAAAAATTTTAAATTTCTATATTTGATTTCATAGTGATAATTAACCCTATTTTGGAATATTATATAGTTCACATTTATGTTATTAACTACCAACCATGTGTCCAACTTATTTACCAATGTTTCATTTTCACCAACTATCAAAGTCAATCACCATGTGTCCAACATATTTTCTACTAGGAAGTAATGCCTCTACCTTCTCAACATTCTTTCCTCATTCTAAGGATGGTACCCAAAGTAAACCCTTCATTCCAAGGATGGTATCTAAGGAAACAATCAACAATTGACCTTAGGAAGATATCAAGCATCTCACAAAGTGGGATTTGAACCCAAGTGGAAGAGGATAACAACTTCTCTCTGAGCCACTCAATCTACACCCAAATGACTAACTCATCCATCTCTAACCATGCATCAAAAAATTATTAATCTTAATCATATATTCTATTGGTTAATCATCTACTTTAATTTTCTTAACCAATCCTCATCCAATTGAATCAATTATATGTTTAAACATGACCAAAATGATACTTCAAGCCTCCATATAATATCTTGTTTCTACTCTCCATATCATCCCTAGTGTAAGGATTATAGAACACGAAACCTTAGCTGCTTTCATTCTAATTCAAAAATATATGTAATGCCCATATATTTCTAAACATCATTAGTTTTCCTAAACATTGTTTATGAAAGTAAACTGAAACAAAAATTTCATAGCATGATATTGACTTTATAACAACAACTTCAATAAGTAGATTTATCAATAAATACTAAATTCATGGTAGAGATGAAATAAATACATAACTTAACAAATTACTGGATCGTGCTAATTTATGTTGCCTCTTTGCCTTGTTCAACGCTACATCCTGCTACGGATCAACCCTACCACAAGCGAGGGAAAATAGCGCTAGAAACTACTGTCCTCCCTGCCAACTGGGAAAACTACCTAGCTCCGAGGATATCTGGATATCTTTGCCCTATCTTTGAAACCTCCCGACCTTCGATTGCCTCCCTTGATCAAAAGCCCGCAGTCTCAAAACTCTATGCTCAGTGAGTCAAAGTCCACAAAAATACAACGATTACCTTGAAACTGTTGCTCCTTGACCAAAACCTGGCAGATCGGAGGCTCTCGTCCGCGAGAGAAAAACATGCTTAGATCTAGGGCTCTCTGCATGTGGAAAAACACAATAGTCGCAGGGGCTCTCTTCTCACCCTTGAGAATACAATAGTTCTCACCTTAATCTGTTAGGATCAACAATTCCGGAGTCCACAGCATCCATTCCCCTCCCACAGCCGAGATGGTGCTTCATCCCCCCTCTTCTCGTCCCTTATTCATCCATGCCGACTCACGCATTTACTTCACAACCACCCCCATCCTCTGTTCTTCATCCCTTCATTAATATTTTTTTATCATCTCATTATTTAAAAGATCCTCACCGCATCATGCACCCTCTACTAGCATGCATAATTCACATTATATCAATTTTTTTTTGATCTCTTAAATTTATGTCATAGGTCATTAAGTATGATCTTTAGTTAGACTATTATTACTTAGTTAATCCTCGATTATTTCTTTAATTAAATCTTGCCCAATAATAATATTTAATCATTTTATTCAATTAGAGATTGGGTGCATACCACACCCACCCTTCAAGAAACTTTTTCCCGAAGTTAAGGTATCACGATGATACAAAGGAAAAGAGCATGGTTAACACATTCACAACAAATTTGACAATATTAGTAAGTAAATCAGAAGTCCATACATACTAATGTATGTACAAAGGAATGCATGTGTAACTGGTACATGCAAACCTAGATGCATGTACTAATAATCAAAAGCTGTCATTCTTTAATAATTTATGTATGCATTCGATCCAGTCAGCAAGGCTAGTCTTTATAAAAGACAACAATTACTTATTTGTGTGAGAAATCCCAGCACTACATTACAATTGTCGAGTTCGATGATTTATTTTAAGCTTCGGTTGTGGTTTAGTTACATAATGTGAATATTGATATATACAAATTTCTCTCCTTTTTTTTAAGGGTTCCTCAGTTCCACCACAAGAGCCAGGATCTCATTATTATCTCCTTCATTCACCTGTCGCCTTCCTAACCTACTTCCATCTCCATCCTATCCTTCCTCTACTGGACTATCTTGGTCAAGATAGTGACACTTCCTTTTATGGGTTCTATTTGGAGTTAAGTGGAAGTGTCACTATCTTGACCAAGATTCCTAAGACAGCCTGACAGTCCTCATCCTACGCGTCTTGGGGCGTGAACCAACACCATCCTCCAAGGACTTCAGGGTTTCCGAGAAGGGATACATGGTGGGAAAAGCCTCCACCCCTCCCTAATAATTACCGAGAGTCCCTTCCTATAATGGAGGGATACTGCGGTGGGAAATGCCTCCACCCTCTAACCGAGACCATGGTCCAGCACCTACAATGGAACATCACCGGGGCGCTGTAATTTCTTGGAGGTTTGTCATCGTTTATTGGTTTTGGAAGGTGTTAGCGCAAAATCTGTATAGCATAACCATGCAATATTCCATGTATCGTAGCAATGCATCAAATCAATATAATTTCACAGCCCATTATTCATACCATAATGTTTTCCGGTTAGTGGCCACGATATCCACTTTCATCATCATTATCACTTGGATATTTCATAGCCCATAACATGCAGATTGATACGCAACACAAACTCATATTTTTTCTATGCATTATCATCATATAATTGCATACTTTCATCATTTCAGTATCCCGGTACCAATACATTAACATCAAAGTTTTCCACATAGAATTAGATTTCCTTAATGTCCCATAATTCAAACTCATCATTCATTCATGAAATTATCATTTTGCCCAAAATAGGTTGCATTGTATCCAACATCATTCTAATAGTATTCAATAATTTCACTTTCTCACAATATGTCGCATCATATACATCATCCTCGATATCATTTAAACATTTGTAAAATTTACTTTCACATCATAGATCACATTACATGAATCATCATTGATAAAGAAATTTAAACATTAAGTAAAATTCACATTCACATAATAGATCGCATTACATGCATCATCATTGATAACATTTAAACATTCATAAAAGTTCATAAATCTCAAAGTTTAAATTATCATAATAGTTCACTTGAGACTAGAATAAAGTATATAGGGCTCATGTAATCTTGTTTGTCTAAGTCAAAGGTGGTGTACATACACCCACTGTAGAAACATGTTCTCAAAATTGGTCAAAATAGTGAGGATAGTCTCGCCGTAGTGTCTAGACGTCTTCCCCAAATAGCGGTCAGGACTATACTTGTCCCCTTGGACCTTAGCGATCTGAGCCGGTTTAGAACGGACTCTACGGTCCGATGTCATGTATTGATTCTACCATGAGGGTTCCACGTCCGATACACGCAATTCTTTCCAATTTAGTTTATGTGATTCATAGGCAACATAATGACGTAAAGCAGTTACATGAAATACATTATGAGTTTTAATGGCAAGTGGGGTGGCAGTATGAGACGATAGGAAACAGTTCCAATTTTCTCTTGGACCCTAAATGGCCCAATAAACCCGTGGTGACAACTGTCCCCTTCGAGCTGTATGGTACTCTTATTGGGCCCACAATACGGATGAAACTTGGTCCCCCACTTCCTTAACTTTGGAGTGGAGTCCTATGTGCATCCGCGTAACTTTTCTATCTATCATGAGCTTCCTTTAGTCTCTAGAGTCACGAATCACCTGTTCCTCCATTTCTGAATCAATTCTGGCCCAATTGCCGGTCTTCTAGTCTATCCCAACTCAATGAATTGTTACGCATGGCCTTCCATACAAATCTTAGTAGGGTGGCATTCGAAAGAACTATGATAAGCATTGGCCCAGCAAGGCAAACTCTACCAAAGGTAGGTTCTTCTCCCAGATTTGATTATCCATTAGGTACATCCTAAGCATGTCTTCCATGACTTGATTTACTCTCGGTTGCCCATCTGTTTCGGGATGATAAGTTGTGCTTAAAGTCAATTAAGTCCCCAATGCTAGCTGTAAACTTGTCCAAAACCTCGATGTGAATCTTGAGTCCCTATCTGAAATGATCTTTACTAGGTATCTCGTGCAAGCCAGGATGACCCACCAAACTTATGAACATTCGTGCCACATCGGTAACATCATAAATTAATGTCTCTAACTGGAATAAAATAGGCACTCTTGGTTAACTTATCCATATCACAAGAATGGCATTGTGTCACCATGAGATGTGAGTGGCAACCCTACAACAAAATCCATTGAATGACTTCCCATTTGGACCTTAGGAACATCATGTGGTTGTAGGAGCTGTCGGGTGATAATTGATCGCCTTCACTTATTTGAAACTCTAGGCATCTGGCGACAAAATGGACTACATCGCTTCATGCCTACCCAAAGAAGTTTGCTTCATCTCTGCATTACATCTTTTTCACACCTGGATCGCACAATAAAGTGATCTATGGGCTTTCGCCGGTATGATGCTTCGATATCCCCATTCTGGGGATGTACATCCTTCCTTGATATCTTAACAATCCGTCTATTTCTAGATTATATCCTTCTAGCACTGGGTCCTAGCTGTCTCCCGTCACGGAGGTTTTGAAGTAACCTTTAAATACCAGCTTGATCTCTAGTAGTTGGCCTTGTACATGTTCCCGCAGAACCTTTAAAGGTTACCAAGGAAGAATCATTGGTCTCCTACTCTGTCAGCGGCCGACACCACTTTCCCTTTATATGAAATACCAAAATCATACTCCTCATAGAACTCATTCCATCGCCTTTGCCCGGCATTCATATCTCTTTGAGTGAAGAGATGTTTTTGTTAATCTTTGATGGTCTGTTTTGAGTTCAAAATTTAGCCCCACAAGATAGTGCCTCCAAAGTTTGAGCTAGCATTACGCTTTAACAAGTCATGAGTCGCATTATAACTCTTAATTGCTTCTTCAACTTCTTGCCGCATAAGCTATCACTCCTCTGCCCTGCATTAGCACAGCTCCCAATCCTTTTCGAGGCATCCATGCGGACCATGAAGTCCTTTTCCATGTCGGTCACTCATTAGAATTGGTAGCACTAGTTAGTAACCTCTTAATCTCAGTAGATCGCGCTATCACATTCTTATGTCCATTCATACCCGACCCCCTTACGTTTACCAAAGTGGTGATAGGTTTTGCTATTTTGCAGTCTGCTTCCACAAATCTCCGGTAGCCAACGTAGCCCCATGAAGCTTCTCACCTCATGTGTTGCGGCGTTCCATAATGGATTTTACCTTTTCTGGGTCCACAGGATTCCTTCGCCTGAAATGATACGGCCTAAATAGTGGATCTCTTTGGAAGAAGGAACACTTTAACGACTTCCCATACAATTTGTTCTCCACTAAGGCGAAGACCTTTTTATTATAGAAGTGTTCTTTCGTGTTCTCTTTCATTCACGGAATAGATGAGAATGTCATCGAAGGAAAGGCTGTACAAGAATGATCTAAGTACTTCTGGATACGTTGTTCATGAGGCTCATTAATACTGCTGGCGCATTTGTCAATCCAGAAGGTACTACAACAAACTCATAATGTCAAAACCGGTTGGAAGGCAGTTTTGGGATATCACCTTCCTTAATCATGAACTGATGATACCATGCTCGCCGTCGATCTTTGAGAGTCTAAACTGCTCCTTTCGCCCGCCGGATTCGAGAAGAGGTCATCTATTCGCGACATTGGGTGCCTATTTTTCACTTTATTCGCCGCGGTTCAAGTCCACGTAGTCTATACCGCGGTCGTAAGGATCCATCCTTCTTCTTTACAAAATTACCCGGTGTGTGCTGAGGTGGGATGCTTTGGGCCTTACTAACCCTAAGTCTGGTAACTCCTTCAACTGCATTTGCAATTCCTGGGATTACGGCGTCGTCATTCGATACGGGGTCTTGGGTATTGGTTCTGCACCAGGGTTTGGCTCAATAGTAAAATCAAGCTCCCTTTCCGGAGGTAACCATGGTAACTCATTAGGAAAACATCTGAAATTGCGGAAGCGGCTACGGGATCTTGATCAATGAGGGTCTATTTCCTTTCACCCGCTTCTTCCACTTTTTCACATCACGATTCGGCACCCTTGCCTCGAGCAGCTTGACCTTCATAGTCAGTATAAAGCGTGTGTGCACTGCGTACACCTTGGATCTCTGTCGGTCTTCCTTCATCATCAATACAAAGCACCTTCTTTGAGAAACAATCTGCAAAATTTCGATGAGCTGCTAACCAATCCATTCAGTAGTTAAGTCGCTATGCTCCAAAGGCGTTGGTATACCTTCAACTGGTGAGTGCACTCCCTGGGTCTATTATACAATTTGTGACTGGGTCCTACAACTTGTTTTTAAGCTGAAATCCATCTCGACTTGTTTGAATTCATCATGCTCGTGAAACGCCAACCCTCCTTTCTAATAATGCGGATGGTGAAATGAAACTATTTGTTGCACCAAAATAAAACAAAATCTTAGCATTGACATGATTACGGTGCGGGATTTACACCGTGGATTGATGTTCGGCTGGCGGTTGTTGTTAAGCAGCTGCGTAAATCGATGGTTGCTACTTGCTCTCCAGCCAGTTGCCTTTCCTTCTCTATGCAGACCGATTGTAAATCACGGGCGGAGTCCAGATGGTAATGGGTCCCCAGCGAGGAGTAACTTAGGGTTGAACACATTGCATTGTTGTAATACGTGTCTTTGAAATGAGTTCTTCCACGGAACTCCACGCCCTACTAGTTGTTCCTTGAGATGGTCGTGGACCTATATACGTTGTTGGCAATGAACGAGATGATGCTGCCATTGATCATTGCAGCTACTGTCACATGCGACTTGTTTACCATAAGGTGGTGGCCTCAGGCCTCTAGGAAATGTCCTGAGGGGTCTTTCCCTCACGAATCGAGCGATCTTTGAAAATGTCGATCTTGTACCTCCTACTAAGTTCATGTGTTCTTCCACATAGCAGCGCACTTTCTACTACCTCCATGGCCCGAGATGGTTTCCACATCCATACCATAGCTCTTATCTTTAGGTTCAATCCATAAATGAAGCAATCTGCTTGTCATTGGTCAGTGTCCGCGCCGAAACAGCCTGCCCGGCGGAGTTCCATAAGCTGATCTCATTATTCTTCCACCGGTCTTGTTCCTTGTACTAAAGATGAAATGCCTAAGCATTTCTCCTCATGAGTATCTTTGGCGATTTTCTTCGGAACCTCTCCTGGAAAATTTCCTAAGATATTGTGTCTGGGGTAGGTGTAGTTGTCTTTCCAAGTTTCCCACCCGGTTTAAAGCGTTGTCTCTTAAGCGGAAAATTCGCGATCTTTTCGCCGAGTTGGACACATAGTCCCTTAAAGGCAAAACGCAGCAATGTGCCTTCCAGCGTAGCTTCCATACGTTCAGCGGCAATCGGCAAACTCCGGAAGTTTATCTTCTGCAACTCTCGCGATGATGTCTTCGGGTGGAAATTATCCCCTTGAGTTCCTTGATGCTTATGTATTACCCATTCCAAATGGTGGGAGTTCCGCGGTCCTAGCGTTTGAAAGCCCAAAGTCACGTTAATGGCCTCCAACGAGCATACAGTATGAGGGCTAGTTGGGGCGATGGTGGTGGTGGTGCTTTAGTGGTGTCGGTGGTGTTGATGATGTTGGTGGCGTCGGCGGTGCGATGGCGGCAGCTCCTTCCTCGACCCCTTCGAAGTCCGACCATCTAGTTTAACAGCACCGCATCATCCCAAAGAGTTATCGAGGTGAGTTAAGGTTCCATTGGTGCTACTTAAACTTGAAAGCGAAGGGTTAGGCGTAAGTTTTCTTTTTAATGCGTAAATAGACATTACTCCATCGGAGATTGGCTTGGTTTGGGTTAGGATTAAGCGTAAGCTTGATTTAACATCAGCTTCAAGGTAGACTAACGCCCATAATAAAATAATTAATTTAAAATTATTATTACACTAATTTAACTCAAATTATCTTTACTTTAAATTTAAACTAATTTGACCTTATTTATATATAAATCATTTATACTTCATTATTTATTTATTTTTAAATTATTTTTAACACTTTATACTATATATATAAATAGTGAGCATTATGGGGTTGAACGCATGGGTTCCCGCGATTTCGTTGGCTTACCTTGCACCTACGTGACTTATTCGACTCTGTATCCGGGGTTTCATACTTTTTGCTATCATGAAATATTTACCTTTCCAAACCTCGATTCGCGATGGAACCTGTCTCTATAGACTAGCCCCTTCGACTATACAACGAATTCCATATGACCGTGCTCACAATCCTGTTACCATAACCCTCCTATAGGGATTTTGTGCTCAACTTTCCCGATGGTACTTTTCTTCGTTAGCCCCTTCGCTACGACCTTGGTCCATATGACCTTAATGGCCAAGTGGCTTGTATCACCTATCGGAGTTTTGGCGTTTTGGCGTTAGCGTGTCAATCTGCGCGTCGTCCTTAGGATTCGATTTCCCGATCCAGCGATACGCGGTGTGAGCTCTATCGAGGTCTATCGGCAATCGTGACTTCTAATGCAAAAGATTCCTATGTATGAAAAACCTGAAGTGCGAATCCAGGCTCGCCGGATCCTCGACCGCAGCGTCCCTCAACGTGAATTAACCGGATCTCGATAAAATCGCGGATTGCGATTTCACATTACTAATTGTTTACCTCGGCTCGATGCCCCCAAACACCGGCCGTTAGGATCTCATGCTTGCGTCGTTGATGGGCGGTTCATAACTCCGTTAGGATGTCCGAATCGCGACTCCATCATGCGGGTATTCCTTGCCCTCGAAAATCTCGATATCACGATTCCCGATTGGGTGAAAATTTGGCCTCCCTCATACCGGTCCTTCTCCTACATTGTGATGGGTTGGCCCCACTCATGGGGTTTTAGTGGATCGCCAATTCAAGTCTTAAACATCATGTCCGGGATTCCGATTTCACGATGGAGCCAATAGATGGTTTCAATGGTTGCCACATCCCATATGGGCCGGTGGCGTGATTGATAGCCGGGGATTTTTCCATGGATTTCCCAACTCTTCGGATTAATGGTTTTGTCCTCCATTCGTCTAGTGGTCCCCTGCGCTTATATCCTTGTCGAGATATCATAGATGCGATTCTAGCAGCCTTGGTTTCTTTGTCTACAAAACCTTTATTTCCACAATCCGACTCTTGAATCTCGACGAGTCGCGCTGTGGGCCGGTCCATATCAGTCGGAAATCCGCGGTATCCGCGATTTCAACGCACCAAGTCTCATCTCCGGGAACCCAGATTTCCGCGACTCTCTGGGATCCTCTGCTACGTGTCCCTGCTGTTTGGATGGATCTGATCCTATCAGAAAATAGTGAATGGGATGCTGTTTTATGCAGCGGTTCTACACTCCTAAAATCTCAGATGGTAAAATCGGCGCTCCCAAAGCTAACCGCGTAACTTTCTGCTTGAGATCAGCGTGGGATCCGATGCGGGTTGAAGACCACAAGGTCGATTCTCGGACTTATAAAACCCGTTATTTCAGTTCCAGGTGTCTTAAGGTTTCCTCCTATGCCGTTGGGGCTTAGGCAGCGCAGCTTTTTCTAGATCTGATGGTAGGCGGAGTTTACGTGAATCACGGTGGCTGGAATCCGTTCTCCGGTGTAACAGATAACTCTTCTTTGGGAAAATCGATTAGTTGCACAAAACATTAGGTAGTGTTAAAATTGCTCTCTTGGCATGGTTGAAATTTTTATGGGTCTATAGTTCATTATTACAATCGCCGAGGCTTAATATAGGCAAATAATTCACACTATTCCTGTGCAGTATAAGTCTTCATTTCCTTTTACATTGCGCGCCAGTGATTTCCCCATTTAGGTAAGTTCGAGGTGAAATAGGCCTTTTCAAGGTCCCACAATTGTCTTTGCACAGCTGGTATGGTTGGTGTAGTCATTGAATCTTACCAATTTCAAGCCTTCAATAGAAGCTACCTTTCGACATTTTCATTGATTTCAGGTGTCAATCTTACCCGAAACTTCATTGAAAAATATTGCTCAAATACTGTGAGGTAAATTATCAACTCTCTTTTGTGCTTAATAGATTTATTGGGCTTCTTTAATGGTAGCCATTTTATGGGAAGTGATCCTTCAAACTATCGGTTTACCGCCCTTAATTTAAAGTTCCATTGAATATTGATTAAAGCGTAACCATACATAATCCAGTTACGGGATATTGCCTAAAGCAGTTGCTCGTGATACATCTATGAGATCATTTTGCTTGGATAATGAGAGGGATGCTACGCTGAAGAGGTATATTACGAATGCTTGTATCCGGTAATATTGGGTCAAAGCGGGCGTGTTTGTTTTGTATTTTAAGCGTGTTTGGAGTTAATCGTTTGAGTTTGGCCCTTAGGCCCGGATTTCGAACTAAGATGCTATCTGATACCATATGTAATGCCATATATTTCTAAACATCATTAAGTTTCTAAACATTTTATGAAAGTAAACAGAAACAAAACTTCATAACATGATATTGACTTTTATAGCGACAACCCGATGGCAGATTTATCAATAATAAATGCTAAATCATGGCGAGAATGGAAATAAATGCATAACTTTAACAAATTACGACGGATCGTGCTAATTTATGTTGCCTCTTTACCTTGTTGTTGCCTTTCTGCTCCTTATACCACCGGATCAAACGCATACAAGCGAGGAAAATAGCGCAAAACCCCTCCACGCCAGCTAGGAAAACTACCTAGCTCCGGATATCTATGGATATCTTGGCCTCCATGCCCAAAACCCCGGCCTTCGGTGCCTCCCCTGATCAAAAGCCATGGTCTCAAAACTCTATGCTCACAATAAGTCCAAAAGTCCACAAAATAAAACTGATTACCCACCGAAACTCCCACTGCTCACGGCAAAACCCAACAGTCTAGAGGCTCTCTTCTCACGGAAAAACATAACCGTCCATAGGCTCTCTGCTCACAAAAAAACACAATAGTGAAGAACTCTCTACTCCTTGCGCCAGTAATGGTTCTCACCTTGATATAGTCGGATCAACAGATTTAGTCCACAACATCCAATTCCCCTCCTGTCGAGATATTTAGCATCCCCCTCTTTCCATCCCTTATTCCTCCCCGCCGACTCCGCATTTACTTCACAACCACCCCCGTCCTTCGTCTTTTGTCCCTTCATTAATATTTTTTTATCATCTCAGGATTTCTAGGCTCCTCACCCTGCATACACCACCCTCTACTGCATACACAATTTCTATTATATCATTTCTTTTTTTTTTGATCTCTTAAATTTATGTCATAGGTCATTAAATGTGATCTTCGGTTAGATTATTATTACTTAGTTAATTCTCAATTATTTCTTTAATTAAATCTTACTTAATAATATTTAATCATTTATACAATTAAATTAGATTTACAATATACATGTTCAAATATTCATATTTATCTTTTACAACTTATCCTTTAGTATCTATACGATATATTAATTATACAAGTGATGATGTAGAATCATTAAGAAATAACTTTTGATTTAATTTAATTGGCAGAGAGAAATGTTTCTACATTCATTTTATTCATAGAAATAAAATTTCATATCCTAAATGCTTCAATATCCATAAAGCTAGAATGATATAACCTTTTTACATCAAAACTTTCCATTCCAAAAGATATTATACAAAGACTTCCAATCATTTTTTTCCATAACAAGATTTTTAAAATTTGTGTTAAACTAACATAAACATTATAAAACATTCATTTACATCAAAAGATATATTTCAAGTTTAAATTAAAAAAAAACTACAAATTCATTATACATGAAAGATGAGAAAATAAAACCAATTTAGAATTGGGAATCTAGAATTGGTTTCATGAGAAGAACCTACAAATTCATTATACATGAAAGATGAGAAAATAAAACCAATTTAGAATTGGGAATCTAGAATTGGTTTCATGAGAAGAACCAAAACC
Source organism: Picea sitchensis (assembly GCA_010110895.2). NCBI lineage: Eukaryota > Viridiplantae > Streptophyta > Pinopsida > Pinales > Pinaceae > Picea > Picea sitchensis. Next base: position 31,859 of record SNQJ01S0087498.1, read on the forward strand.
CATAAAAACTCAAGCATTATGACATGAAAGAGTGATGTTAGACAATGTGACTCCACCCTTTGACTCTATAAGAACCCAAAACCCTATTACTACCTATGAACCTATGTCCACCACTATGTTAAGTTCCCTATAAATTTTAATGAAGGAGAGTCTATTGAAAACATGTTCCATTCTTTTAATTTGTTCAAATATTGTAGAAAATAGTAAGTCTTCCATTTTGAACTTCCCACTCATCCAATTTATTACAACAATAGAATTCCCAAAGACTAAGACTTTGTAGAGTTGAAACATTTTTCTCTACTACACATTTCAAAAGCAATTTTGAAGTCAATAACTCTACATAGTTATTTGAGTCCTCCTCTATTCCAATCCTAAATCATATGAAGAATGCCCCCTTCTCATATATATTTTGTGTTCCTTGACTTGATCCATCAAAATGATCCTAATCTTTGGACTTATCAATGAGAACTTCTTTAGAATTCCTACAACTTTAATCGTTTTTTGCAAATTTAATAGGTTTAAAGACTTATCATATATAGGAAGTGCACTAAAAATTCAAGATGTTCTTATCTTCAAATAGATACAAATTTCTAGCTAACCATATACCCCAAGAGACCACTAGTATTAAGCTCTAAAACATTTTAAGTCTCTTTTTCATACTAGATCTTCATGCATTCTTCAATAGTATCACCCTCCCAACCATATCTACATCCTGTCAAACTCTCAAACTATATCCATACCAATCTTGAATATTAGCATTTTACTAAAAGGTAATCTATAGTTTCTAACTCCTACTTACACATAACACACATACCTCGACCTTGCCTATTTCTCATGTGAAAAACTTCTCAAGTCATGACCTTATTCCTCATAGCCAACTACAAAAACATTTGATTCTTCATAGGAGCCCTTATTCTCCATAGTGGTTTCCACCACCAATCGACCTCACCTTATTACTTATCTATATACATTTTCTTATATCCCAACTTGATTGTATAATTTCCAAGGAGAGGACTTTTTACCACACCAAATTATCCTTCTCTTCCCTATTTTTAACATGAGTCATCTTTAATCTCTCCACATAAGCCATCTATTTATCACATATTTCTCTTCCAACTCCAAGACAACCTATTTCACTCCTCTAGCCTTTATTTCTTTATTGAATAGAAGCCAAGTTTTATTGTATCTCTGTTATTGTTTAGTGTATCTCTGTTATTGTTCATTGTATCTCTGTGTTAATAATATAAATCTGTATTCATTTAATTGTGCTCATAAAATCCATATCACTATCCCATTGGATTCCTCTCTTCGCGTTGATTCTCGTGGTATCTATCATTTTTAAGACAATGTTTTTCATGGATCTGACCCATTTTCCCATTGGAGTCTCCTTTTTTCCCTTATCGAAGTGGTGTCTATCACTTGACACCCTTCTTCTCAGTGGTCCCACCCACCCCTCTCAACCCCCTTCTTCCTCCCCTTTCCCATTTTCCTAACCATTTTTTCAAATGGCAACCATCCACGCCCAAGAACTCAACACATTTCTTTCTTACAACCTTCAGAACAAGGAATACATCAGGAATATCAATTCCACCATTAGCTCACTCAATTTTATTGTTCAAATCCTCTAGGACCAATGTGCCCACATCAAAGAAATCAAAGCCACACTTGACCAATTAATGGGTCATTCCCCAAACCCTTCATCTTCTGAACAACCATCCTATTAGGAAGACCATGACTCTTCCCATTACCACATTCCTCATACTACCCACTTTTCTTGAGACCTTTGCCTTCCCAAAATTGAGGTGAACAAATTTTATGGCTTGGATCCCACAGGCTAGGTCACTCAAATCAAATGGAACATTATTTCT
>SNQJ01S0087499.1:0-33726 GCA_010110895.2 Picea sitchensis
TTTACTGCCCCATTGTTTTTTAGCTTGATTATATGATCAAAATTTAGGTGTCCAAGTCTCCTATGCCACAACCAACTTTCATCATACTTTCTTAAGTGGCATTCTTCTTTTTCTTCTTTTAACACATAGACATTGTTTTTTTTTCTTATCCCTTTTGCAACTAGCTGTCCTGAATTCACAAATTTCATTCTACAGTCTTTAGAGGTAAAAACAACTTCACATCCTTGGTCATAGACTTGATTGACACTAAGCAAATTATGTTTCAGACCTTCTACAAACAACACATCTTGATATTTCCCTTTGCCATTACTCAAACTTACCATTCCTTTACCTTTTATTTTTCCTGGTGCATCATTTCCAAAAGTTACATTCCCTGATTTGCTTTCACTTAGAGTGAGAAACTTACTTTTGTCTCCAGTCATATGTTTGGAACATCCACTATCAATATACCAAAGATTCTTTTTTCTTTGGGCTGATAACACTACTCCACACTTGTCATCTGTTTTCTTCTTCCAAACCTTGACATTTTCAGCAGTGGGGATCAAATCTGGCTTGTAATTCCTTAAGCGACAATCTGCAGCTTTATGTCCATAGTTATGACAGATGTAACATTTTGGTTCACTAAATAGAAGATCATAGCGATTGTTATGCTCATAACTATCGTTATGTTTAACCTGTGTCCTTTTCCCAACCATTGCATGATTTATAGTATGAGGTTGTATGTTTCTTAGTTGTCTCGATCTTTGTTGTTGAAGATGGTTATTCGTTGAATATCTTGATTGTTCATATCTAAATCTTAAAGAACAATTTATAGCTTTGTGACCAAAATTAGAGCAGAAAACAATAACCATACAAAAAACCTTTGTACCTTGAAAAAGTTTGTCTTCTTTGAGGAGGTCAATTTCTTTCATGCCGATAATCTCTTTGATCTACAGATTCGATTTTGGTACTTTTTCTTTCATTCCTTCTTGGTGGTTGATTTTCTTTCTTTATTTCTGCAGAGTGACTGGAGTCAATGTTTGAGGATTTGACAAACTTGATAGGTTCTATATTACTTGGATGATCACTACTTGATCCTTCTTCATACCCCAATCCAGCTTTCAACTTTGGGTTTCTTTGTTGATTTAGAATGGATGTTAATCCTTCTGAGGCTCTAATACTTGGCAGATTTTGGTGATACAATCCCTTAAACTTCTCCATTTATTTTCGGGTTTTTACTATCTCTTCTTCTAAGGATTCACACCTCGCTTTCTTCTCTGACAACTATTGTTTCAGTATGTCTTCTATTTTCTTTGCCTCTTCTAACTCCACTTTTAGTAAAGAAAAATTTTCATCAGATTTTTCATCATTCATTTTAAACTGCTTCAACAATTGTTTTTGTTTTCTCTTCTTACATCTGAGTATGTCAATTTCTTCCAAAGCACTGATTAATTCACCTTCCATATCCACCACAACTTCTTCATCATCCATTTCACCTCCTGTGTGTTCATCATCAAGATCTCCCATAGACATTAGCATAAAATCATTCGCTTTGTCTTCACATGATGAATCAGTATCTATGTGTTCTGAGGAATTGTCATTATTTGCACACAAACTTTTCTTCTTACTATATTTCTTGAATTTGTACTTCTTTTCATCATCACAGTTCTGGTCCTTTTTCTGATGGGGACACTTAGATGCAAAATGACCTTTCTTGCCACAGTTAAAACATTTGAAGGGAATCTTGCCTTGATATTTTCCTGATCCTTTCTTTAACCTTCGCACAAATTTTGCCTCAATATCATCTAAATATGAATCAGTGTTCTTGTCGGCTTTAAAAGATGCTTCTCTAGTAATGGATTTATCTTTGTTGATTCTCATTTCATATGCAGTTAAAGTTCCTAGTAGTTGATCAATGGACAGTGTCTTAAGATCATTTAGTTCTTCTATTGCGGAGACTTTTGGATTAAATTTATCAAGCAAAGATCTTAAAATCTTCTGAACTAAAATTGATTCTTCAAACTTCTCACCAAGACCCTTCATGGAATTCACAAGTTCTTCAACTCTTAAAAAATACTTGCTAATTGTTTCATCTTCATTCATCTTTAGTTGTTCAAACTTCAACCTAAATTTTTGAAGTTTGGCATATTTTACTTTCTCATTTCCTTCATAGCTGCTAATAAGTTTATCCCACATTTCTTTGGCAGTTTGACGATGCATCACCTTTACAAACTTGGCTTCTGCAAGTCCATTCAAGATAGCATTCATTCCCTTAGAATTAAAGGTAAATTCTAACTTATCATCCTTGGAAGCTAGCACAATAGGCTTTATGTATCCAGTCTCTACTACATCCCAAACATTAGCACCTAAGGCCATTAGGTATGTTCTCATTCTAATCTTCCAAAAGGCAAAATTTGTTCCATCAAATAGAGGAGGCTTATTGGCTGAAGTGCCTTCATGACTTGTCATGTTTAAGCTTACAGATCTACCTTTAAATAAAAGGAACTCGCTCTGATACCAATTGTTGAAATTACTAAGACAATTGAGAGGGGGGGGTGAATCAGTTGTTAATGTGCTTAAACAATTTTAAGTCTATTAAAATATTCTTAATCTTTCTACAAGTGATCATCAATATTATACAACATATGGACAACATAAATAATGAGCATCAGTCACACATAAGATATACACAAAGACATATTTTCACGAGGAAACCCATAAAGGGAGAAAACATCTTCTTCTTCAAAATGATAAGCAGTCTTTTAAGTTCTGTACATCATCTATAATTGAGCACCAACTCAATGTGAGGCTACTACCTCTGTTTTACAAGCTCTAACTTGTTTGAGAGAACCAACTCTCTAGTTTCTCTAGCACCCACTAGAAGGAAGCACCAACTCTCTGAGTGTTCCAACACCAACTGGATGGAAGCACCAACTTCCAGTTACACAGGCTCCAACATGTATAACAGAGAACACTTGTTCTCCCTTACACCACCCTGCCACCCTGGTTTCTTTGGTTGCAACTAGATGGAAGCTACAACTCCCTATGTTCAAGCAACCACTTGAACCTCTAAGGACAACAGTCCTCCCTAGCACCTCCATACCACCCTGATTACAAATAAATGATTGAATAACTAACAACATAGATAAATCAATTATTACCACTTCTTCATTGTTCTGCAATTCTTCTCTACTACACTATTCTTCTGCTATGTTCATACTTGGCTTGACTTGTTGTCTCTTTCTATCTATTCTTTCTTTGTTTTTCTCATTCTCTTTGATATGTACACATTCTGCTCTCTTCACCTTTCTCCTTTGTTCATCTTCTGTTCCTTATCTCTGAGCTTTCTTCACACTGCGCATACTGTAATTTTACCTTTCTATAGTTCAACTCATTTTTCAGTCAGAAAGCCAACCACACACAGTCACTACGTGTTTCTTTTATGCACTACAACCCCTTCAGTTACCCCTCAAATCCCTAGAGCAAGCTTCAGCAACTGAAATTCCAACCATCCAAGAACCATGATTCGGTTCTGATAATTGAATCGTAACTGAACAATTAATCATGAAGAGAAACAGTAGCCCTTCGATCAGATTTCCAAGTATCCAACACCATTGGATTACAAGCACAGGGTCTCACATTGATTTCGTCATTTCGCATTTCCGCATTTCAGCATTTCGGCATTCCTGTGGTGAAGAGTCTAGAATCTTAATGTTATGATCACCGAAAAGGAGCTTAGCTTGGTGCTAGCTCCTCTCTCTCACATGACCACTAATAGTGACCACAGCCTACACCAAAAGGTGTTTTCACATTTCCTCATTTCGGCATTCCTTGTGATGAGATATCTTGATGCTCCATGTCATGATCCCCGAAACTCCATGTCGCGATCCCCGAAACTCCATGCCGCAATTTTGCATTTTGGCATTTTGCGATTTCGACAATTCTTGTGATGAGATATCTTGATGCTCCATGTCGTGATCCCCGAAACTCCGAAATTCCATTTCACAAATTCGCATTTCGACATTTCATGATTTCGCATATCGTGAGTTTGAGACGTTAGGAAACCTTGTTCCTTTAACTTTCCAATCAGAGAAATGATGATCTTTAGCCATGTGTCATATGGACCCAACGGTCCAAATCTTATCGTGATTTCAAAACTTCATGGGCCTTCGTCATGTCTGATCAACAGTCCAGATCAATCCTCAATCCGACGGCTAGGATTATTTGCGATTTCGCATATTGCGAGTTAGAGAGGTTAGATCACTCCTTCCTTTGACCTCTCATTTAGCGAAATGTTGATCTTTCACCATGTGTCCTCTGGCTTCAACAGCCAGGATCATTTCACAAATTCACAAGCCTTCGTTGTGCCTGATCAATGACTCAGATTAATTCATGATTTCACATATCACGAGTTTGAGAGGTTAGGGCACTCCTTCCTTTGACCTCTCAGTCAGCGAAATGTTGATCTGTAACCACGTTTCATTCCCGAAGATGGATAGTCCTCCTGCTTTCAAGATTTCGGGGTTCACTACTTCAAAGGTTAAATTTCCTTTGATCTCTGATTTCCCGGTCTGCGAAACTCCGAAATGGAGTCTTTGTTGATGTGCCTGTTTCAGGATTTCTTCGTTTCGCATTTCACAACTTCGGGACTCCTGTGATGAAGAGTCTTGACTCTTGACTCCTCCAACTCCCAGTATCTGAAACTCTGAAATGGAGTCTTTGTTGATGTACCTATTTCGGGATTTTGGTGTTTCGCATTTCTCAACTTCAAGACTCCTGTGATGAAGAGTTTCGACACTTCCAACTCCTGGTATCTGAAACTCCGAAATAGAGTTTATCTTATGATACCCGAAATGAAGTTTAGCTTCTGATCTTGCCATGCGATCAACATTGTGCTGCTTGTCGTGATCTTTGCCATCAATGACAAACACGCATACTCTGCCTCTGTCTGAAAACATGCCAACATCCTAGACCATTCTAGCAATCATATCACCATTGTCCTTTGTGATTGTGTATTCTGGTGGTGGTTGTTGTGCCTTTGATTTCTTGCGTGCCTATTTCCTGTACCGCTGGTCTCTTAGTTCCCCCTGGTTCCTGTCTGATGGGTTTTGTCATGGTTTCCTGTGTTCCCTCAGCTGGTTTCTATTGTTCATTGGTCGACTGAGTGGTTTTTGTTCTCCCCTTCTGGGTCCCTGGCTTCTCTGAGATGCCCTCTGTATGAGTCGACTTGATTTGGCCCGTTATTGGTTTCTTGGGTACTGGGACTTGTGTAAGCTATGTTTCCGCCTACGGAGCCCCTCCTTCTGTTGTTTGTTCTGGTATTTCTATGGGTATGGTTGGGATATTCCATTCATCTGGCCACTCATGGATGATCATGTCTATATCTCCCTCGGTGACACAATAGCGCATTTGTAGCCACTATTTATGTTGGTCATGTCTTGGTTGTATCCACATGGCTTGTCGCCTAGCCCAGAAATTGGTGATGCACCCGTATCGCGCGATAGCCTCTGGTGTTATCCTCCATGCTCGGTTGATTGATTCCTGCAATTCCCGTAGGTAAGCTTCGAATATAATTCCATTTTCCTTCTTATGCATAGCCAGTGGCATGGATTTAAGGACGCGATATCTTGCTCCACCTGGCTGTGGTGTGGTACAGAAGGTGACATGGTCTGATTCTTTCCATCCCATGAAAGCAATGAGAGTAATCATCCCTGAGTAATGAAATTTCGTACCTGCTTCTTGTGCATCTTTATAGTCTATTTGGAACAAGTTTGACAGATATGGCACCCAGCTCATGAAGGTGTCTTCTGCACACTAAGCTGTAACTATGATGACTCCTGTCGGTACTTCGTCTTTACAGTATTTTCTTAGCATTTTGCAGGCTAAGATCTTTGCTCCCAGTTGTGTCGCGACATCATTAATTCACTTGATTATAATGCCTCTTGTTCCCCTGTCAGTGCCATATTTCTTCTTCATTTCTTCTACCAATGCTTTTTCCTTGGATTTGTCATTCAATATCAGTGCAGGATCCATACCCCGGATGGGTAGTCCTATAATTTGCGCAATAAGTTCGATAGTTATGGCAACAAGTTTGTCCAGCCATACATCCCCTCCATGCATAACTGCTAATAGGTGCTTGATGCATGCCGTCGCATATTGGCCTCTGCCAAAGTGTGGTATCTTCAACAATCCTAAGATTCTGGTTTTGTCTAGTATGGCTACCCACTTGCATGGCTTAGTGATAGTTCCTCCGAGAGGGTTCACAGTGATTGTCTCCATAAAGACTTATGGTGCAAGCTCTAGATATTTACTTTCATCCGCTATGTCATGGTCGGAAAACTTGAGCTTCCCGATGTGACCCAATAGCTGCGAGTCCACCTGTATTCCCTCTGGTGTGCGAGGTAGCACAATCTCTGTAGCTAGTTTCTTTCGAGGTGAGCTCGGTATCTGAATCTTGTCTTCCTGCTATGTTGGTTGTCTCAAAGTTCCAAAAGATTTCGATTGCTCCTTCACCATCCATTCTTCCCAATCCTTTCCCATTTCACCAGTCGGCTCAACCGAAAAAGAAAAGTCTGAGATGGGTATTTGTGGAACATCTGGTTGGACCTCTACTTCTGGATTCTGTGTTCTTCTGTTTACTTCCATGGTTGCTTCAGCATTTTCTGGCTGTCCTTCCTAATGGGTTCCTATTGCTTCATTCTAAGGCTCCTGCACCACTGTCGGTGTGTCCTCTTTCATAGATTTCGCTTGGGGCTGTGGGATCTCTTCCTGGATCAGTGTTGATTCGACTGGGATGTCCTCCGATGATAGGATTTCGTCAATATCAACGATCTCTGCTAGTTGCTGCTCGTTGTCTTCCCATGTTCCTTGTGATCTAGTTTGAACCCTAGTTTGTTTTATTGTCTGGCTTGGTTTTGTGAGATTTGGTGGTGCCATACTGGTGTCTATCAGACGTTTGCTTGGTTCGAATAGCTCAGATAAGCTCTATGATATCACTCTATGCATTCAGGCTGCTATTTCTGTTCCTCTATTCTTCTTTTGTGAATAGACTAACTATTTATGTGCTTGTGTGTTGTATGGGTGTGCCATGAATCTTGTTGAGGACGCCTCCTACCTTGTTCTATTAATGAACCATAAGTGTGGGTTCAATGCATCCACGGCAGTTTCATACCTTCCCTTATGGCTACTTTGTGATCGTCAATTGGCATGTTTAGTGCGACATCCCATCTGTCCTTTCCTTGCTTTAATTTTGCCTCATGTTGTCCTATCAGTGTGCTTTTGTTGACTCTCCTTTTCTCGCTTGTTTCCCTTTTTGATATGGTCGTTGTATTTTTCCTCACTAGTTTCATGTTTCATATGTGGCTTGTTCGTCATGCCGCGTGCTATTTTTAGGCTCTCATTTTTTTATTTTTTTATTATTTTTACCCTTTACTGCGCGGTGGGTAGTCGACTATCCTTGTATAGATTCATTCGGCTCCTATTGATCAATCCTCTGAGGTATGCGCCTGCTAGATCTTTCAACTGTATAGCTCCTCCATCCATGATAGCTTTTACCTCGTATGGTCCTAGCCAATGCATTCTCAGTTTCCCTGGGTGTTGCAACACTTTATTGTCATAGAGTAATACTAGATCTCCTTCCTTGAACATCTTTCTCTTGATGTATTGGTCGTGCCATGGTCTCTCGCTTTCTGTACTTGTCGATGGAATCCTTCCAATATTTGGTCTTCCTCCATTGACAATAATTGATCCAGTCATTCCTGGACTGCACCTCGTTCTATCATTTGTGTGATAGTTGCTACACATAGACTGGGTATTAGAAATTCTAACGGCACTACTGCTTCTTGACCATAGACCAGTTTCAATGGTGTGTGGCATGTCAACCTTTTGCATGTGGTTCTATATGCCCATAGTATTGTTGGTACCTTGAGATCCCAATCGTCCATGTTGATGTTACATATCTTCGTCAGAGCGTTATCTAGAATTTTGTTGAAGGCTTCTACCGTGCCATTAGCCTATGGGTGATACGGTGTGATTTTCTTGTGATGATATTTGAACTCTTCAAGCATCACTCAGATGGTGTTGTTGATGAAGTGTGTTCCTTGGTCACTCATCAAAATTCTTGGGCACCCAAATCTAGTAATTACCTGTTTGAAAAGAAAGTGGGCAGTTGTCTTTGCACTGCAATCTTTTACTGGTGTGGCTTCCACCCATCTTGTTAAGTATTTTGTTGCGGTGATAATATATCTTGCCCCTATTCTCTTGGCAGGTGGGTTAATGGGTCCCACAAAGTCTATTGCCCATTTGTCGAATGCCTAAAGAGTAGTGGCATCTTGTCCCTTGTATTGGGTTTGCCGACCCGACATCACATTGCTGACAATAATCTTTCGAGTCTCTATGTATCGTTGGCCACCATAATCTTGTACGTAGTACCTTCTGCACAATAGTTTTTCCTGCATAGTTCCCTCCTGCTATTCCTTCGTGAGCTTCTGCTAAAATTCTTGGTCGTTCGTGGTCTAGTATGTATCTTTGTAAGATGCTATCTACACCCATTTTGTATAGATGCCCTGCGATCAACTGATAGTCGGTTGCGCGGACTACCGGGTTCTTCTTCTGTGTAGTGGTATATCCTTGTGGCGCAGTACCTGTGCTCAAGTACTGGATGATCTCTGTGAAGTAATCGTCAGCAATCTATACTGAGAAGAGTTGTGCATCTGGAAAGTTGTCTTCCAAATTCATTGGTTCCTCTCCATTTGTGACCCTCAATAGGTGGTCATGCCCTACATTCAGTTTTCCTGGTTTGACTATTACCTCGAAGTCAAATTCTTGAAATAAAAGTAACCATCGACAAATTCTCCCCCCCAACACTGGCTTGTTAACTAGATATTTCAGGGTTGAGTGATTTGTAAACGTCTTAAAGTGTTTTCCCAATAGGTAATGTATGTATTTCTGTAGTGTGTAAACCATAGCTAAGCCTTCTCTTTTCGTCGTGTTATAATTTTGTTCTAAGTCTGATAATTTCCTGCTTGTGAACGCTATCAAGTGATCCAAGTCTCTTGTTCTTGGTTGCGCTAAAATAGCTCCAAGTGCCATTTTTTATGCATCTACATGTACATGGAATGTCTTCTCCTAGTCTGGAAATACCAATATTGGTGCAGTGACCATATTTTCCTTCAAGGTATCCAGATTGTGTTGGCACTCGTCATTCCATTGATACTTGGTATCCTTTCTTAACAGTGTTTCCATAGGTGTTGTAATCTGCGCGTAGCCTTTGATGAATTTCCTGTAGTATCTCGTATGTCCTAACGTTGCTCTTAGTTGGTGGACTGTTTTTGGTGCTGGTAGGTTAAAAATGACTGTGATTTTGGCCGGATCCACTACTAAACCCTGTTTGCATCCTATGTGTCCCAGTAGTATCCCAAATGGTGTTCCAAATATGCATTTCTTGATATTCATTGATATCTAGCACTGTCTGCATCGTTCTAGCATCAGGCATAAAACTTCCACATGGTTTTTTAACAAGCTATAAACCATCTAATCATCCAGGTATACTTCAAGAAATTGGTGGATGAATTCCTTAAATGCTACGATGACCACTCTGGATAATATCGCAGGTGCATTCTTCAGTCTGAATGGCATGACTATGTATTGATAAGATCCCCATTCTATCACAAATGTGGTCTTGTGTCTATCCTCTTGTGCTATCTTAATCTGATGATATCCTAAGAATCCATCGATGAATGAATAGGCTTTGTGTCCTCCTGCGTTCTCGAGTACTTCATCCATGAATGGTGTGGGGAATGGGTCATGTAAGCATGCATCGTTCAACTTCCTCAAGTTGACGCATATCCTGATCCCTCTTCCTTGTTTCTTGTCCTGTACTACCATCGGGATTATCCATTCTCATTCTTCGACTGGTTCGATGATGCTGGCCTCGAGCATCCCATCGATCTTGTCTTTAACTTTATGTTTGTATATGGGGTTCAGTCTATATGGTCATTGTTTAATGGGTCTCGCATCAGGTCTAAGTGGTATCTTCGTTTCTCCTAATTCTTCAGCTATTACTTTCATCTCTATAAAGGTTATGAGAAAAAGGTCGTTGTATTCACGCAACAATTTTGTGATGCTTTCTAGTGTCTGTTCATCCCAGTAATCTCCAATGTTGGCCATTTTCGGCTACTCAGCGGTCCCTATGTTAACCTTCTTGATCTTGATTGGCCCAAAGATGACCTATGATTCTGATCCTTCCACATCTCTCTCACCTTCGACTTCTTCGATCTGAATATTGCACGGATCATCTTCATCTGGTGCTTCCTCCTATACATGGTAGCATGACAACAGTTCCTTGACTGTCTTCTTATTCCACTGTTGGACTTCTGTGATAACTTCCACTTCTGATTCTGTAATGAATATGGCATCTTTGATCTATTTCAGGGTGGTGTCTGTGTTGGGGTTCTCATGCTCGAATGAGAAAATGACTGCAAAGTTCTGTTGGAGTGTCACCCATATCGTGGTTCCTTTTCACATTTCTTGGTCTATATACCAATTCGCTGGTATGCCTTATAAAGTATGAATGAAGTGGTGAGACCATTCTTCTGGTGGCGTCATTTTCCATAGTGTTTTACATGCCTCTAGGTGTTCTGCTGGTATTCCTAGTCCATCATATTTTTGTCGGTTTTTCCATATATGTTCTACGCCGAACCTTATCCATAGTAATCGTTTGCATTGGTAACAATCTGTGATAGTCTCTTTGTGTGCACCCCACCATCTTGCGGGTGTAGCCTTTAGTGCTAAATCTAGTGCCAATAGTCTCTGGTTTTCTAATGCTTTGTCTTCATATTGTGTTAAGAAAGTTTCCAAATCATTTAGCCCGTGAAAATTGGGTGGTTCTCTTATTTCTGTGCCAAGCCATCTTACTACGCAGTCTATTCTTGCACACCTTCTTGTGGATACTTTGTGTAGTCTTTGCTGCCATTTTTCTAACCCAGTGTCTGAGTCTGTTGTGCATGAAGTAATGCTCCACCAACTGAGTACCCCATCTGTAGTTGGGTTTATATAGTTAGCATCATGCGCAGTTGTTCTGTACAACTGGATGATTTCATTTAGATCCAGACAAGTGGGTTCTACGAACCTCTCGCCTTCTGATGGTTCGAGTGGGGCTATAGCCCTGTAGTGTCCCGACTCAAATGTCATTTTTCTGATTTTCAAGTTAACTATGGCCTGGTTGTCGAACGCCCAATCCAGACCAAGTAACGTTGGGTAAGGTGTTGTACCGTCTACTATTTCGATGACTTCAAACTCTGCCTTAGTGCGCATGCCATCCAGATCTACGGTCACTCCTTTCAGTCTACCTATTGGTAGGACTCTATGTTGATTGGCTAGTTTTAATTGAATAGTTGAGTATCCCAGTGTAGGTTCTCCCATGCATTGCCATGTGGTTTTTGGTAGTACGTTCACCTCGGATCCTAGATCTAGTATAATATCTCCCATGTTGAAATCCCCAATGTTAGCATTGATTCTAAATTCTCTAATTGTTCTTCTTCTTGTGTGTAGGTGGTTGACAGTTTTCAATTCTGGCTTCTATTTCATCTTGCTGCTACATTTCTCTAGGATGTTTTGCAATACTTTGATAGATGAAGGATCACTTAAAATTTTGATGCATGATTGCAAAAAGTCTTTGATAGTACTTACTTGTTCCTTAGGTTGTGTTATGTTGGTATGTTCCAGTGGTGGAGGCATGTCATATTTCGAAGCTTCCTTGTTCTGCTGTGAAATCAGCGCTATGTATTCCTTCTGGAATTCTTGTCGGGCTTCTGTAAAGATATCATTTTTCTTTTGCGCGTCGAACTGCTTCTTGGGGTCAGGGTTCTTCTTTACCCATTGGTTCTACGCTGGGCCCTGTCGAACTGCGTCGTTTCCTATTTTCGTTCCCCCTCGAGTGACTATGTTAATGTTTTGTCTATCATCCCTTGCTTCAGTTGAAATCCACTGAACATTCTGGTTGTTTTGGTTCCCTTTTTCCTGGATCTTTACGAGTAGTGTCACACATTCCTCTGTATCGTGGTCTGAGGCGCGACAATACATACAGGTCGCTGGTGGTAGTGGGCATTCCCATGCATAATGTCCTGGTTACTGGCAATTGTGACATGTGACTGGTCCTCTCCCATGTCTAAAACCTCCTCTGGCTCGTCCTATTCCTCTATAGGCTGCACGATCACCTCGTGGCGCGTTATATTGTGGTCCCTGATTATACTGTGTGGTATTGTACTGGGGCTATGTTGGGTTGTACTACGGTTGTGCATTATTATAAGGTTGTTGCATAGTATTATACTGTTGTTGCATAGTGTTGTATGGTGCTAGGGCTTGAGTGAACTGTGGTGTTGCCTGCCCAGTCATCATTTTTGCATGTAACCTGTATGCGTCTTAGGCTCTTTCCCGCATCAACTCCATAGTTCTGCAATCTTTGTCGTCATGGTTGACTGACTTGCAAAAGGTGCAATATGAGTTTGTTGGGATTGTTTGGTATTTTTGCATCATCGTGCAATGGTAAGGGTCGTGACCCAGCTTCTTGTAGATTTCACACCATAATCCCCCCTGTGGTAGCGGGTTTGGCATCCCTATTGCCCTATTGTGCGAACATTGGACATTCATTTTTGTGGTGTCCTTCTGTCCTACATGTGGTACACCAAACGACTTCTCGTTTGTCCTTGTTCTTATTCTGGTTTAGCTAAAATGTTAAGTTCTTCAGATCCTCTTTTAGTTCTTCAATAGTCGGGTCCGTTTGTTGGTATTGATTCTCTTCCAATTGCAAGGCTGCCTGCAAAGCCTCCGCTTGTGTCTGAAACTTTTGTTGTCCTAGTGGATATTTTAAGTGTGGCAATAGTGAGTTGACAAACAGGTGTCGATGTTGCATCTCTGTCATAAGGTATTTTAACTTCCCTTTTAATCGCTTGAATCTTTGATCAATATCCCATACCGATTCTCCTGGTTTTTGTCTTATCTCAATCATCTTGTTCATTTACTGATCCTCTGAGCTCGGCTTTTGGAACTCATTTATTAATAGTTTCTTAATGTCGTCCAGTTTCCTTGTCATCTCGAGAGCACTATTTGTGTCTAGACTCATGTACCAGTCTAGTGCACGGTCTGTTAGCGTGAATGCTAGCTACGCAAGTTTGGTGTTGTCATCAATAATATGCTTTGCTTCCCATATCTTGGCGCAAATGAATAGATGCTTCTCAGTGTCTTGTGTTGCTTCTCCTCGAA
The DNA here is from genome assembly GCA_010110895.2 of Picea sitchensis. NCBI lineage: Eukaryota > Viridiplantae > Streptophyta > Pinopsida > Pinales > Pinaceae > Picea > Picea sitchensis. The sequence continues at coordinate 13,240 of SNQJ01S0087499.1, forward strand.
ACTCTGGTAATCTGATAGTAGGGTCGTGTCCTGCCATTCTGAGTACTAAACTACTGCCTCCTCCGCGCGGTGTGGATACTTGACTAAGATTACCTAAACTGGCTCCTCCAGTTGTCATTTCTTGTGTAGATGTACTTCATGTTGTTGTACTTCCTCCGAACTTTGGTTGCCTAAATGGTGGTGTTCTCTGTGGTGTATTGGTAGTACATGGGTTTATGGGTTCCACATTGACATTGATATGAAAGGGGTGGTTGTCTTCTCCTCTCATTCTTGGGCCTCTTGTTTTCCTCTCATACGTGGCGCACAGGATTTCCTCAATCTACTCCACAACCTGGAGATCCTCTACCTCTTCCTCATCGATCACCAAGCCCTCCCTTTCGGCTATGGATATCTTCTTGGTGTTTATCTTATATTGGTAGGGTTCTCTGCTATGTGTTTTTCCTAATGACACCAAGATCCACTTGAGCTGGTCATCATCCATTGAGATCGGGTCCATGGGTTCCTCCTCTTTCTTCTCTTTATCCTACCCTCCTTCCATTCTTCCTCTTTCTGTCAGTGCTTCCCCCTTCCCCCATGTGCACAGGGAAGTCTAATTGTCTGATTCCATTGTCATTACACCTTTTTTATATAGCAATATCTTGATAGAAGTATACAAGGATCGAATATACCTCCCTCTGGGTCCTCGTAGAAATTCTTTCTCGGTTGCACTGTATGAATTTGTTGTATCTACCGCAAACTCTATGATGAATCCTGCCACAATACTGTGGAGCCAAAAGTCTACTGCGCGGGTGAATTTGTTGTTCACCTTCTGTAGCTACTGAATCTATATTGAAGTCCAATATAGCTATTGAATCTGGTTCGTTGGGTGATTATCCATTGGCCTTAAGATCCACTCCTTTAGTAGATGCAGAAAATCACAGAAAAATATTTTGTGTAAATCTGTAAACACGTATTTATCCAGGTATCTACGTGGTGTGATTCTAGGGTTTCTATTGTCTTTGTGTGCAAACTCTAGCTCTTTAGTTCTCAACCAGCCCTTGATTTCTTCTCATGTGGGATTCCAAGGTCTCCACATTCCCTTCTAATGGCTCATTGCTTTTGCGATGGTTCTTGTCCACTCTATCTCATCTACTCAGTCCTATATTGTGCCTCTTGTCCCAGCAACAGAACCATTTGTTGGTATTTAATCAACTCCCTTCTCAAGTTATCTGAGTTATTGACCCAGGTTTCATGTCATTCAGGGTTCCAACAAATCCTCTAACTATCGACCCTCCTGGTAAACCAGAAGGCAACGCAGTACCCGAAACGTACTACGTAGTCTCACCCGAGATAGCTATAGATGGTTGACTATAAGACTCGGGTGTTTACAGTCTAGGACAGAGTAGGGGATAAAGGGTTTCTTGATCAAGGCCCTGTTCTGCGAACTGTTACTGTAATCTACTTGTTCCTAGGAATCGTATGTGTATAACTCAAAATATAAAAAGATTCTAATAATGCATTTGGTTATTCCTCAATCATAATCATCTATTGCTTTAAATATATGAAAACATTCAACACATTACATAGATATTACTGTGGTTCACCCCTCTTGGGCTACGTCCACAAATATTTGGCTCTTGGCTCTTTTATTATGGTATTTCTTGATTTCCTTGCACCGCGTGCTTACAGTTCTCCGCAAAAGTGGGTAAGATCTATGTGAGGTGAACTAGATCGCACCAGGCTCTACATCCTATGGTATAATCCTTATTCCCTCATATCTTTCTTGCTCAACATCTTACAACACTTGGTTCATACAACTCAAAACCCTTCACATATCGCCAACAGCAATACTCGGAAAAATCACTCAATAACAGTCGTAATCCTCACAAAAACTAATCTAAAATCAACAACCCTATATGATACTTTTGTATCTATATTTATACATTTCGAGCTCTTCATCCACTTACAGAATATTACCAAAATCCTAACCCTTCTTATGCTAGATTTTTCTCCCATGCACATGTTATTCTTCCTCCAGCTGTCGCTTTCCTCTGTGCATGCTTTCTTGCATTCGCGTGTGTTGATCTTTTTCCATTTGTCACTTCAGTTTCCTACATGCTTTCTTTCCCATGATCGTCCTTATTTTCATTTTGGCCTAGTGCCAACACACTCCAATGGGCAACCGTGTTGCAGAAGACAGGAATTTTAGGTCTAATGGACCTACCACATTTTGGCAGGGGTCAACATGCAACAGCATGCGTCAAGCAGCTGCTAGCAATCACACATGGTGGGGACATCTGGTTGGACAAGCTCGTGTCGATAGGCGTAGAGATTATCACGAACATAACAAGATTTCCAACTCAGGGCATGGATCTTGCACAGTTTCTGGATGACAAAGCCAAGGAGAAAGCGCTAGCAGAAGACATGAAGAAAAAGTATGGCACTGACAGGGGAACTAGAGGAATCATTATCAAGAGGATCAACGATGCCGCAACACAACTAGGTGCGAAGATATTAGCTTGCAAGTTGCTAAGAAAATGTCACAGGGAGGAAGTCCTAGCTGGATTCATTGCAATTACAGCTCAGTGCGCAGAAGGCACCTCAATGAGTTGGGCATCGTATCTCTTGAAGCTATTCTTGGTTGACTACAAGGATGCGTAGGATCTAGGAATAGAGTTCCACTATTCATAGTTTATCACACTAATAGCCTTCATGGGATGGAGAGACCCAAGGTACATCATTTTTGGCACTAGACCTAAACCCAATCAAGGGGAAAGATATTTTTTGCTCAGAGACAAGCCAAAGGCCAGGAGCCAAAAGGCGAACAGGTCTATCTTTGAAGGATACCTACGTGACCTACAAGAATCCATCTCCAAGATGTGGAGAATAACACCAGAAGCTATTGCGCAATATGGGGACATCGCCAACTTCCAGACCACATGACATACAATGTGGATACAGGCAAGGAAGGATCTGGATAAACAGTGGTTGCAAATGTGCTATTGTTTCACAAAGGGGGACATCGAAATGGTCATCAGCGAATGGGATGATGAGTGGAAGACTCTTGACCTTAACCAGGAAATACTGAAAATAACAGTAGAAGAAGAGGTAGGGCAGGGACAGACCCAGCCAAAGTAAATTCAAGTGCCCAAGAGATGAAGAACGGGCCAGGGAAAGACAACATAAACAAAAGAAGGGCCAATGAAGACAGGGACCCAGAACAGAATGAAAGACAAGACACAGTCGGCCAAGGATCAGTAGAAACAAGACAAGCATGCGCAAGAGACTGCAGTAAATCCCAACCCACAAGAACTGGGGGGAAACAAGAGGCTATCCACGTGGACAGGAGGTGCACGCAAGAAATCAAAGGCACAAAGAACACCACCAGAGTATACGATCACAGATGATGATGGAGAAATGATAGCCTGAATGGTTCAGGATTGTCTATCTAAGGGCTTCGACCATGCTGCACACCACAGGGATAGGATTGAAGAGAAATTGGGAGACATGTGGCATCACCTCAAGCAAATTGGGGAAGGACGGCCAATAAGAAGTAAGGGACTCAAACCATTAGCACCATAGACAGAAGGAAGAGTGCAAGAAGAGGAACGAGAGTCAGTCCAGGAAATACTGCAGCTGCACGTAACATTCCATATCAACCCTAGTATGTTGTGCATGGATGAAATTGTGGGGCAGACACCCTTGAAGGACTTAATCCAAATTCAACTTCTGTTGACGAGGATACCATCAAGGGCACTACACAAATTGTAGGTCAGTGTAAACCATGAGGTATAGTCTCGTGTGCGCAAATACTTAACTGAATTGAAGCAAGAAACAAAGAAATGGGAGGCGTTGGAAATTGTCTATGAGAAGGCTAAATCTGAGACCCAAGAGGAAAGGGACTGCATAAAAGGATTGGAGTAGAAAGTGGTAGGAACTTACGAGAATATCCCACAGGCTGCACAGGGAGATGAAATCACAACAGTAGAAAATACTGATCAGATTACGCAGGCAATCGATCAATATCAGAAAGAGATCAAGAATATTCAAGAACATCTCATACCAACCACTCCACTAGCATTCAAGGAGAAAAGGAAGTAGGTAGCAACAGCGCAGCTGCAGGAGATAGAGAAGCAGGTCAACACAACAGTTGACTTTTTTGATAAAGAAACGCAGCTTTGGACTAGATTGGAGACGGATCAGCAGGTCCAACAGTGGGACAAGAAGGAAGAAAGGATCAAATCAATGATCCAAGAGCTCAAGCAGAATCAAAATACAACACCAATCACAGAACGCATCATAGGGATGGAGGACACAAAGAGATTGCAGAAAGAGTTAATTACTCCGCAAACACAGAAACTGGAGCAGCAGGCTCAAATGGAAGCACTACAAGAGTGGGTAACAAAAGTCCTGGCACAAGCAAGGGAATCCAAGGCACAGATAGCACAAACCTAGGCAGAGTGCATGGAATTGATCAGTGAGTAAATTGTAGTCCAGACAGTGGACACACTCAAGGAGAAGACTACCAAGGCACAGACACAGGAAACAACACTCAACGAAAAGTTCCAAGTGATCACGAAGGAGATCGAGGAGGCACACAAAGATTAGGTAACTTGGGATGAGCCACATGTTAGTGTTGGGGACCTGTTGGAGGCAGGTTAAAGGCCAAAGTGGAAAATCATGGCATTTTGGGAAATAAATCATGCATGAGCAAAGCAACAACTGGAAGAGACAACAGTATGCATGCATGCAAGGGAAAGCAACAGCTGGAAGGAAAAACAGCATGCACGCACGAGAGGAAGACCTAACAACAATAGGGTTAGGGTTTTGGCAAGGTATTGTAAATGGTTGAAGAGCCCAAAATGTATAAATAGTGATACGTAGGTATCATAGGGGGTTGTTGTCTTTTGTGTGGTTCGATTCAAGTAGCGACAGATTACTATTATGTTATTGTAAGTTACGCATGAGTTGATGCGATATGGAACATTTTACTGTAAGACCTATTTTGTATAAGTTTTTGAGCTAAAGAGGACAAGGGAGGGTAGATATTGAGGGTTAGATCACAAGTTGTGAATCCTGGTGTGATCTAGTCCTCTTCATATAGATCTCACCCGACTGAGAAGAGTTGTAAGCGCGTGGCACTGTAGATGCGAACATAATATAATAAAAGAGTTGAGAGACAAATCTTTGTGGACGTAGCCCTGGGAGGGGGTGAACCACGGTAACATCTGTGTTATGTGATGAATGTTTGCATATCTTATTGCTTGAAGCCTTTATCATTGTGTTGAATGAATGAGTTATTCTATTGCTTGTCTAGTGCTTTTGCGATATTAAGGGAATAAGCCTATGGATCTACTGCATAAATCGTGAATAACAGTATGTTGCATTTACAAGTCATAATAGTGGTTCAATATTTAGCTCGCTTATCTCCCACTCAATCCTAGGCCATAAACACCTGAGTATTACAGCCACCCATTAAATCTATCTCGGGTCAGACTGTGCAGCACATTCTGTGTGTTGTGTTGTCTTCTGGTTTACCAGGAGGGTTGATAGTTTTAGAGGCTTTGTTGGAAACCTGAGCAAACATGAACCTTGGGTCAATAAACTTAGATAGTATAGGAGAGAAGTAACCAACAAACTCTGTGGGGGTTCCTTTTTCGTAAATTTACTCCCTTGGGCCCGAAAAAGGGTTAAACTTATACCTGAGAATACTCTTCTAGCGAACCGAAGTTCCTAGATTATACATGTGCTCGTAAAATTGACCGTCTAGACCGAAAAAGGGGTAAACTATCGTCGGACAGATGTGCCTTCGAATTTGATTTTGGCAAGCGTCAAGGACAAAAAGATGGCTCGACAATATTTTCTTGTTTAGAGAGTCTAAAAAGGGCTTTAAAGAAGACTCCAAGCAGTTAATTTTCTCAGTTAATCTAGACAAGATTGAAAAGCATAAATGTAGTCTCGTCGGATGTTGCTTTTGGATCTCAAAGTGAGCTTGAAAGACAACAAAGTATGCTCATTTTTTGGGAGTCCCGAGGGTGAGGCCAAGGGTGATGATGCATAAGGAAAATGAGTATCAATCTCGTAATCATGACAAGACTAGCAAGGACTCCCAAGCCTAAAGTCATTAGAGACAATATGGACGCCAAGAAGTAAAAAGGATCTATCTAGGGCATCCATTTAAAGGTAGGATCTACCACCTAATCATGACACTTCTAAAACAACAATGATGGTTATGTGTCGCACTTCGGTGGGATCGATCCTATGGCAAAGCGGAAAAGACAACAAGATGCAAAAAGCGGAGGTGGAATCCTAACTTATATGCAAAAAGTTGGAAAAAACAACCTTTACCAAAGGGCCTTTAGAAGTGACCCATCTCCCAAAAAGGTTACCAAACCAAAAGTGAAGTGCATCGTAACATCCAATAAGAAACTCAAGAACCACACTAAATGATTTTCAAGCCAGAAAAAAATGACAAAAGGGTTCAAAAAAATGGCAAAAAGGGCCAAAAACTCTATAAATAGAAGTTGACAACTCATTTTCACCATTGCAATTTGAAAATTAACCAAAAGGTAAAAAACACCCCTTTGCTAAAAGAGTTGATTCTGGGAGCTTAAGAGGATGAAACAAACCTCCGCTCAAACCAAGTAAGTATAAACTCATCCCTCTTGTATTTCTCTTCTTCAATTATGCATTGTTTTTAGTTTTTTTTTTGGGGGGGGGCACTCTCCTAAAAAAGGGCGGCCCTACATGTACACAGGTTCTCCAAGGACAGCCCACGTACATATGTAGGCAGAAAATGGTCTACCCACATATGTACGTGACTATGTCCAAAACAGCCTACGTACACCATCAAAATTATGGAAAAATAAAATATTCAAGAGTTAACTCCCCCATGAACTTGTCATGTAATAGGATGTATGTCCACTGGAGGGAGAGGGAACACGAGGAGATCGATATCTTGGTCGATGAAGACCCTACTGCCATTGTCGCATTAAAACAATGTGGGCTATGGAAGTTCTACCAGTGTCCGCTTATGAGGGCACAAGCCAGGATTCTAAATGCCCTGGTGGATTACTGGTGTTAGCGATAATTCTTGTCATGGGTTCGAGAAGCATTCGGGTCCGCTAGTCGCACAAAGTGGTCAAGCGCAACTCAGAAGAATTCTTGTTTTTTCCAAGTAGCAGATCAAGCAAGCGTGCGAAGTTTTTTCTATTTGCATCTGAGATCCGTCCACGAAGTAGATCAATGGTTATCGAGATCTCGGAGTTGCCAATTTACTCGACATTTAGAAGCAAAGAAGTCCCTTCTGTTTGGAGGCTAAATATAGGTCGTTCGATCCAGGGGCACGTGTCGCAAGGGCTGGCCATCTCGGCGTTTCTCCCGTCACAACTTCAACACTCAAAGAGCAGCTCCGTTATTTCGCGAGACATGAAGTGCCGAGAGCATCCGGGAACTCGGGCCCACAGAAGTGCCGAGAAGATCAGAGTCGTCCTTCAGCAGAGACACGTGGCGAGAGATCCTGCAGAGTCGAGGATCAGGGAATTGAAAGTCCCGCGCACATAGCAACAGGAATTGCGATATCCCGACATGCGATTTCCCGACGAGGTTGAGGATTATAATGAAGTACAAGTGGCAGGCTATCGCGAGTTCGGAGGATGCGTACTCGTTGACATCGCGAACGTCGAGACTCCGATGGGGGGGGTTTGGCTGCGATCACGAGGGGATAGGTCATATGGATCATGTTTTATCCGTTAAGGTCTAGCTCCTAGGAGAGGGAGCTCATCGCATATCGGAATATTGGAGATCCCGGATGCAAGGAGTTCATGCATATCGAACTCGTGAATCCTGAATCCCTGAAATCCCAAAACACTCATCACATGCCTCCTTGCCGCCACGTCCTATTCCCATGTCATGCCAACTCATATTTTCTTCCCGACCCCTGTGTCTCATACACCCGGCTCGTACACTTGCCCAAATCGTTTTCCTTCTGCCCATCCGTCCACATGGCCTCTCCTCATCCCATATCTGCATCAAGCGTGTCCAACTATCCCTGCCTCGTCACCGTCCATTCACCACTTCTTGTCAAATCTCCCAGTTACCACGAAGGCCTCCACGTCCTGTTGATGCAGAGTCGACCGGGGTCTTTCCCAATTTCAGTGAAGCAGTTATTGCGGTAGTTGATGATGGTTGAACATTGTTTCCTCCATATATGGAAAGTCCAGAATTGACCGTAAGCTTGTCAATTCTTTCACAGGTCCTTTGGAGCGTGATTGCATCTGATTGAAGTTCACGACTGTCCAGAGACTGTATGCGCAGTAAGCATGCAGACGTAATGTCTTCAATGCGATGTCTCGAGTTGGCTGTTGGGGGCTTTGTTTCAAGTATATGTAGGCATTTTTGCCACTTTTGTAAGCATCGATGGTTGAGCAGAGCTCCGGGTTGTAAAGTTTTAATGAAGCATTGTTGTTCTAGATATATATGAACTTTGGATACTTCTTGCCTTATGAATGCCAGTTTCTTTCATGTCTTTGTTTACACTGTGTTAGAGTAGCTCGTAATTGGAGGATCCAGTCGAGCTATAGCTATTATAGGATGACGTTGTAATGGATCACTGTAATAGTTACGGAGCCTCTAGTCATTTCCTATGATTTCTTTGACGCTGAATGACTTGGAATTGGAGGATCCAGTCAAGTCCTTTATTCAGTTTCTCGAAGCCCCGAAACCAGGAGGATCCTGCTTTCAGAGTTTTTCCTCTACAAACCGCCACAAGCCTATCACCCATAGCTATTTTTTCATCTTCTCCTAAGTCTTCCACCTACTCATCTTTTAATCAACCCACTGGCTGAAGTTAGGATTCCAGACCTCCTATGTTCCTTACATACCAGACTCAGTCCCTGAGTTAGAGTGATACCTCCTAGAGCCATTATCTCCATTTGATCACCCTTTATAAACAAATAGTGACATAAACTGATGGGCGTTGGGCTCTGCTCCTACAAGAAATCCAGGAGTGACTTCTGACGCTAACATTTCTAGCGTCATTGCCGGGACGAAATTGAAGATTTTCCCTGGGTAGAACGACATTGAGCCTCTGAATCCGAAGGTGCATCGGATTATCGGAGCCTTTCAAGATTGCTAAGCTGCACCTGGCGACTCCATTGTAACGACTTCGCTGGGAAGAACTTGCTCTGTTAATTGTGGCTTTCAGAGGCAGGCATACATGGTCTCATCCATAGCTGCCTCTAGCTACACCTGAAACAGATCCAGAGGCGGTGCTCAGAAAGGGAAAGGCCTCTGAGGAAGAAGCGTCCATCACCGAACCAAGTAATCCACCATACCCTTATGTTGGAGCCCCTTTTTCTCCTCCTCAGATTTTTGTCAGGCCTGTCTCTACAGTTTCCCGTTTCTTAAATTTTGTGAGTGTTCCTGTTGAGTTTTCCTCTCCTGGTCTGGGACCATAGGGACAAGACTTTGTCACTCCCCTCTCCCCTGAATCTATACCTTGGCGTAGACCCAGGGCCGCAGAAGATTTCCCCACTCCTGCGCAAGGAGGAGCACCTGCTGACTGGAGCTCGGTAGCCTATTCCTTGAATCACCTCTTGTTTCCCACCCCACTCCGAGATTTACCCTCCATAACCCCTTTTCAAACTTCGTCTCCTCCAATTTCTCCTCCACCTAACATCCCTATGGCTGGTGCTAATCCCCCTCTGAATAGAATGGACGCCATAGTCGCTGCCAGATACGCTCCCTTAGTTCTTCCCCATCCTATGAATCCTCTCCCTGCTGGAGATTACCTGAAATACATTCCCAAGTTCACTGGGGAAGGAGACATAACTGCCGAAGAACACCTGGCTGCTTTCTACAGTTATGCAGACAACCTCAATATTGAAAATGAAGATGTCTGGATGAGAGTTTTTGTCCAGAGCCTGGATGGTGAAGTGAGGAAGTGGTTTAGAGGATTGGCCCCAGGATCTATTGCTGGGATTGAGGCTCTGGATAGTGCTTTCCTGAGGCAGTGGGGAGATAGGAAGGATTTCATATATTACATGACTGAGTTTGGGTCTCTGAAGAAAATGGAAGGAGAGTCGGTCTCTGACTTCTCCAAAAGATTCAATAAAATGTATAATGAGATCCCTGCATAGATAAAGCCCTCTGAAGCCTCTGCCCAAATTTCCTATGTTGGTGCATTTGACCCTGATTTCTGCCTTTTGTTGAGAAAAAGAATAGCCACCTCCTTAGCCCAAATGAAATATGCGGCCATAGAAGTGGAATCCAATGTATTAGCAGCTGACAGACTGAGGAACAAGGCCGACGCAAACAGAAGAAAAGGAAGGTCAGAGGCCTCAACTTCTGGATCATTGGTGCCTCACCCTCAAGTGGATGAACTGACCAAGATGGTGAAGTCTTTGTCTGCAGATATGGAGAAGGTGAGGATGGAAGGGAGGCAAATGTATAAAGGCCCTCAGATCGCTGAAAACAAGGGAGGTTTCAGGAGGCCAAATAATTTTACTCCCCCGAATGTGCAGAAAGAGAAGGGAAGAGACAGAGAAGACCAGAAGATTCAGGCCCCTTTTCAAAACAATTTTGTGACCAATGGGGGAGAAAGAGAATCAGAGGAGCATGATCCTGAAATCCACTGCGTTGGAGACACTCCTCCTTTTCCTCATCTCACTCAATATACATACGAGGAGTCTTTCATGAACAGCCATCTTAATGAGCTAAGCAAGGGAGACAAGGCTAGTGGTGGTCGAGGCAGGTACAACCTAAGGTCCGATAAAAAGATGGCAGCGCCTGATATTCCTCAGCAGTCCATTAGAGCAGAGAGACCTGCTAATGAAGAAGCAAATGGTCACAGAGGTAAGAAATCTCAACCCCCCTCTCCCATTGCCCATAATCATGTTCATGAAATAAAATAAATTCCAAAGCCTACACCTTCTTTTAATTTTGAGCATGAGATTCAAAAGATCAGAATCCCTGTGCCCCTCACTGAGATGATTAAACATGACGAATTTAAAAAACGCTTCTCTGATATTTTACAGTTCGAAGCCTCATGCCTTCCCTCAGACTCCATAAACCTTCAAGACGAAAAGCCAGCAGTTGTCCTAGGTCCCATGGTAGAAGATAGAGACGACTCATCCCCTCCCTTCTACACATCCCTGAACATACATGACAAAGTGTTGCACAACTGCTTGATGGATTCGGGGGCTTCTCACAACCTCATGCCCAAAACTGTTATGGAAGAGTTGGGACTAGAAGTTACCAGAGCCTATCATGACCTCTATTCTTTTGACTCCAGGAGAGTTCAGTGTCTTGGAGTTATTAAAGACCTAGTTGTAACCTTGTTTCAATTGCCTATGAAAAGTGTGGTCATGGATATTGTAGTAGTTGATGTCCCCCCCAAGTTCGGTATGTTGTTATCAAGATCTTGGATAAAAAGACTGGGGGGAACCTTACAGATGGACCTCACATATGCTACTATCCCATTGTTCGGAGGAGAGCATAGAAGACTGTATAGGGAAGCTCAATTGGCCTATATAATCAGTGATGAAGCCAACCCCACCAACCATCCTATTTTTGCCTTAGACACTGATTTAGGCTCCAGTTTACTGCAGCTCACCCATGCCCCAGAGCCGCCTCTGAGACTTAGAAAACAGCCCACTGTTTCCCCCGAAGTTCCTCTCTCCATCACCCCAGTCTGGAAAAAAAAAATTGATGGAGCCTGTTCTCGAGAAGGTGCTGGAGCCGAAGTAGTTTTTGTGTCGCCTGCTCGGGAAACCATATCTCTGTCATACAAATTAGAATTTGAAGCTACCAACAATGTGGCAGAGTATGAGACTCATGTTCTAGGACTAAGAGCTGCGAGGGAAATGGGAATTCTGGAAGTAGCGGTGTTCGGTGATGCAGAGTTGGTGGTCCAGCAGGTCAGAAACGCTTATCAGGCTAAGCATCCTCGACTTAGGAGCTACAGAAATGAGGTATGGGATCTAGTTGACAGTTTCTTCTCAGCATTTAACATTTCTTTCGTCCCAAGAGAAGAAAACATAGTAGCAGATTCCTTAGCTACATCGGCAAGCATTTTCAAGGTACCCTTGCCGCCCAAACTGAGGTACGGTGTGGAAGTGAAATACAGGCCCTCCATACCTGACAACGTCAAACATTGGAAGGTATTCAAGGATGACCTCGAAATCAAGAAGTTCTTGGAGACTGTTGAGGAATTTTCAGAAATGCACATAGACCAAGAGGTCGTCTCAGAGGAAGGGCCCGATGGGGGTAATTTTCTGAATAAGATTGTGGGGCGTGACATTGTACAGCTGCCCAGCAACCATATTCCCAGGGGACTCGTTCCTTTGGAAAGGTTGTTTTATAGTAATTATGTGTCGATAAAAGGAAAGGTCTCGGAGGAGGACACTGATACTATTCAGTGCAACATTGGAACCGAGAGCGAGCCCAAGTATGTCAAATTGTCAAAAGGTCTGACAAAGGAACAGAGGTCTGAATATAGTGGACTTTTGAGGAAATTTTCTGATGTGTTTTCCTGGACCTACGAAGACCTCAAAACCTATGGCACCTCAGTCATCGAGCATAAAATTCCATTAAAGGAGGAGGCAAAGCCATTCAGGCAGAAGCTGAGACAGATCAATCCCATGTTGTTGCCTATCATGGAGAGAGAAGTGAAGAAGGTGCTTCAAGCTCAGATCAACCTTCCACTGAGATATTCAGAATGGGTGGCTAATTTGGTTCCAGTGAGGAAAAAGAATGGGGAGATCCGACTCTGTGTAGACTTCAGAAACCTGAATAGAAGCTCACATAAAGATAACTACCCCTTGCCGAAGATGGAACATATACTGCAGAAGGTGACAAGAGCTTCTAGGATGTCCATGATCGACAGTTTCTCTGGCTACAATCAGGTCTCTGTTATGCCTGAAGACAGGGAGAAGACAGCATTCACCACTCCATGGGGTACATTCATGTATGCCAAGATTCCATTTGGACTTATGAATGCAGGGGCGACATTCCAGCATGCCATGGACATAGCTTTCATTGGGGAAAAGGATAAATTCGTGGTCGTCTATCTAGATGACATCACAGTATTTTCAAAATCTGATGAAGAACACCGTCGCCACCTCAGGAAATTTTTCTTGAAATGCAGAAAGTTTGGCATTTCATTAAACCCCAAAAAATCTCTATTTTCCATGAAGGAGGGAAAGTTACTAGGCCACATAGTATCAGCAGAAGGAGTCAGGATTGATCCCAGCATAATTGAGGCGATACAAGCCTTATCAATCCCGAGGTCTAGAAAGGAGGTCCAATCTTTCCTCGGTAAAATCAATTTCCTAAGGAGGTTTGTGCCTAACTTTGTTGAGGAAGTAAAGTTGATAACGGCCATGCTAAAGAAAGAGAATGAAGTAAGGTGGACCCCTCAATCGCGGCATTCCTTTGAACAAATCAAGAAGGCCCTGACTGAAGCTCCTGTGCTTATCAATCCTGACTACTCAAAGGATTTCCTTATTTTCTCCTTTGCCTCGCTTGACACAGTAGTTGTTGTTCTATTACAGACAAATGACAGTGGGTTAGAACAGCCTATTGCTTACTTTAGTCGAGCATTGAGGGATGTCGAAGTCAAGTATGACACTATGGAGAAGCAAGCTTATGCTCTAGTGAAAGCTCTCAAAGCTTTTAGAACCTACATTCTGCAGTCAAGGATCATCGCCTATGTCCCCTCGGTTGTTGTTAAAGATATTCTTATTCATCCTGACATAGACGGGAGAAGGAGTAAATGGATAGCCAAAATTCTGGAGTTCGACCTGGAAATAAGGCCCACCAAGTTGATCAAAGGGAAAGGTTTAGCCAAGTTGTTGGCTGAAGCAATTTTCCAAGATTTGGGGATAGGTTTCATCAACGAATGCTCAGATATTCAGCAGGATCGGCTATCTGACATAGATCATCAAAGGGAGCCCCCATTGGCTCAATGTCCTTGGTATAAGGATGTCATATACTTTTTGCAGGAGCTGCGACCTCCAGATGGCCTGCAAAGAAGCAAAGCAAGAGCTCTGAAGCTCAAAGCAGTCAAATACTGCTTGATCGATCAAATATTATATTGGAAATACCCCCTGGGGGTGCTTCTAAAATGCATAGGTCCACCGGAGGCCGAGAAGATCGTAGCTGAATTCCACAGCAGCCTGTGTGGAGGGCACCATTTCTGGAGAGCCACAGCCCACAAAATCCTCAGGGCTAGATACTACTGGCCTACCATGTTCGTTGATGTCTACAAAGGGGTCAGAACCTGCATCAATTGTCAAAAATTTGCAGGAAAGCAGCAGCTCAGGTCTCTGCCGTTATAACCGGTGGTGGTTTCAGGGCCTTTCCAGCAGTGGGGCCTAGATTTTATTGGAGAAATTCACCCTCCCTCTAGTGGGCAGAATAGGTGGATCCTGACTGCTACAGATTTCTTTACCAAGTGGATTGAAGCTGTTCCCACCAGGAGTGCTTCCCACAAGGAAATCATCGGATTCTTGGAGGACCTCATCACAAGGTTTGGTTGTCCGAATAAGATTGTCACCGATAATGCAGCCGCTTTCGAGTCTGAGCCATTAGCCAGGTTCTGTGAGCAGTTCGGGATTAAGCTGATTCACTCCACCCTGTATTACCCACAGGGAAACGGTTTAGTAGAGTCCTCCAACAAAATTTTAATAAGGATCATCAAAAGGATGTTGGAAGACAACCAAAGGGCTTGGAACTCGAAGCTTAAATTCACCCTATGGGATGATCGGGTGACTACAAAAAGAGATACAGGTCTCTCCCCTTTCCAGTTAGTCTACGGAGCCGAAGTTGTCTTCCCTTCTCAGCTAGCTATCCCTGTAGCGAAATTCCTCCAGGACCATCAGGAGGAACCTGATGACATGATCAGAAGGATTCATCATCTAGTAGAAGTCCAGCAGGTTAGGGAGCAGACATTGGATAGGATTCAGGACCATCAGCAGAAGATCAAGCAGGTCTTCGATAGGAAGGCCAAGAAGGATCATTTCCAGGTAGGAGACCTGGTACTGAAATGGGATGCTCCTAAACAAGATAAGGGCAAGCACAGCAAATTTAAAGCCCTGTGGATTGGGCCTTTCAGAATCTCCGAGGCTTTCTCAAACAACACATACAAGTTGCAAGATTTGGAAGGTGAAGAAGTTTTCAGCGGCCCAGTGAATGGGCATTTCCTAAAAAAATGTTTTGCTTGAGTCTCAGATGACTCTTTTGGTTTGTAAATATCGTCCTTTTGTTTCTCTATTCGTTTTCATTTTTATTTTTGCGGCCTAATAATGACCCCATAGCCCAACAGAAAGGAGACTGGAACTGCAGGAGGAGTTCTTAGAGCATCGCAGGGACGACTCTATCCCCCATGGAGCCTGATGTTAGTGATAATTCTTGTCATGGGTTCGAGAAGCATTCAGGTCCGCTAGTCACACAAAGTGGTCAAGCGCAGCTCGAAAGAATTCTTGTTTTTTCCAAGTAGCAGATCAAGCGAGCATGCGAAGTTTTTTCTATTTGCAGCCGAGATCCGTCCACGAAGCAGATCAACGGTTATCGGGATCTCAGAGTTGCCAATTTACTCGACATTTAGCAGCAAAGAAGTCCCTTCTGTTTGGAGGCTAAATATAGGTCATTCGATCTAGGGGCACGTGTCGCAAGGGCTGGCCATCTCGGCATTTCGCTCGTCACGAATTCAACACGCAAAGAGTAGCTCCGTTATTTCGCGAGATGCGAAGTGCCGAGAGCATCCGAAAACTCGGGCCCACAGAAGTGCCGAGAAGATCAGAGTCGTCCTTCAGCAGAGACACGTGGTGAGAGATCCCGTAGAGTCGGGGATCGGGGAATTGAAAGTCCCACGCACATAGCAACAGGAATCGTGATATCCCGACACGCGATTTCCCGACAGGGCTGAGGATTATAGTGAAGTACAGGTGGCAGGCTATCGCGAGTCCGGAGGATGCGTACTCGTTGACATCGCGAACGCCGAGACTCGGATGGGGGTGGTTTGGCTGCGGTCACGAGGGGATAGGTCATATGGATCATGTTTTAGCCGTTAAGGGCTAGCTCCTAGGAGAGGGAGCTCATCGCATATTGGAATATCGGAGATCCCGGATGCAAGGAGTTCGTGCATTTCAAACTCGAATATCCCGAATCCCCGAAATCCCGAAACATTCATCACATACCTCCTTGCCGCCACGTCCTATTCCCATGTCACGCCAACTCATATTTTCTTCCCGGCCCCTGTGTCTCATACGCCCGGCTCGTACACTTGCCCAAATCGCTTTCCTTCTGCCCATCCGTCCACATGGCCTCTCCTCATCCCATATCTGCATCAAGCGTGTCCAACTATCCCTGCCTCGTCATCGTTCGTTCACCACTTCTTGTCAAATCTCCCAGTTACCACGAAGGCCTCCACGTCCTGTTGATGCAGAGTCGACCGGGGTCTTTCCCAATTTCAGTGAAGCAGTTATTGCGACAGTTGATGGTGGTTGAACATCGTTTCCTCCATAAATGGAAAGTCTGGAATTGACCGTAAGCTTGTCAATTCTTTCACAGGTCCTTTGGAGTGCGATTGCATCTGATTGAAGTTCATGACTATCCAGAGATTGTATGTGCAGTAAGCATGCAGACGTAATGTCTTCAATGCGATGTCTCGAGTTGGCTGTTGGGGGCTTTGTTTCAAGTATATGTAGGCATTTTTGCCACTTTTGTAAGCATCGATGGTTGAGCAGAGCTCCCAGGTTGTAAAGTTTTAATGAAGCATTGTTGTTCTGGATATATATGGACTTTGGAGACTTCTTGCCTTATGAATGCCAGTTTATTTCATGTCTTTGTTTACACTGTGTTAGAGTAGCTCGGAATTGGAGGATCTAGTCGAGCTGTAGCTATTATAGGATGACGTTGTAATGGATCACTGTAATAGTTACGGAGCCTCTAGTCAGTTCCTGTGATTTCTTTGACGTTGAATGACTTGGAATTGGAGGATCCAGTCAAGTCCTTTATTTAGTTTCTCGAAGCCCCGAAACCAGGAGGATCCTGCTTTCGGAGTTTTTCCTCTACAAACCGCTGCAAGCTTGTCGCCCAGAGTTGTTTGTTCATCTTCTCCTAACTCTTCCACCTACTCATCTTTTAATCAACCCACTGGATGAAGTTAGTATTCCATACCTCCTCTGTTCCTTACATACCAGACTCAGTCCCTGAGTTAGAGTGATACCTCCTAGAGCCATTATCTCCATTTGATCACCCTTTATAAACAAATAGTGACATAAACTGATGGGCGTTGGGCTCTGCTCCTACAAGCAATCCAGGAGTGACTTCTGACGCTAACAACTGGCACCCAGACACAGAGGCATTCATGATTGAGGGGAATTCATTGACTCCAATGACCGAGGATATTTACTTCTTGACTAGCGTCTCAAGGAGAGGGGAACTGTAAACCTGCGCACATTTCCTCATGGGCCCTTCAACATCGTTAACTACATCGAGATGCACTGTGAGGCAGGCACTGAGAAAGTAGGTTATCAAGTGCCCATCAACAAGATCACCAACCTGTCACTAAATGTGATCCTACTGGTCATTGGGCAGATCACTGGATCTGCGGCCGTCCACTAGGCTTCTCGGGCGCACATGTTATATGCTATGCAGTGCCTTGATGCACATAATTTTGACTGGAGCATGACCATGCTTACTTTCATGAAGAGGCAGCTTACATATTGTCGTGAGCATAGCAACAAGAACTTTGGGTTCGGTACCGCTCTATGATCATCCTTCTTTGAGAGGGTACCCATCTTGAGTCTGCGAGAGATAGTGTGGGGGCATGATGTCTCCTTCCCAGCAGTGTGTATATGGGTAGCATTGTTGCCATGATAGGGGGGAGGAAGGATCATAAAGGCCTGCAATGACACATTCTTTCACTAGTGGGCATGGAAGATTCCAGTGATAGAGGACTACCCCTATTTTGGAATCAACTTTTCTAGGGATCCAGACATGCCCGTACCTCCTAGAGAGGAGCAAGGAGAGATAGGTACGTGTGTTTTTTAAGTTATTTAATTTTTAGTTTCTTTTATATATATAATTTGTATGTGTGTTAGCATATCTGACAACTATGTATCTATTATGTACAAATGTGGGACCTGTGCACCCGACAGACTTCTCGAGGACTAGGCGATGTCCTCGAGCAAAGGAAGTACCAACAGCCATAGAGGGACCTCTAGCTGGGGAGGGTGAGAGAGTGTTGAGACAGGTGAAGCGGAACCTCACTGCACTCAATCGTGTAGTTCCCATGGCTGAGATCGAGGATCTCCCACCATCGATGCAGCCTCATGTAGTTGGGGTGCCACGGACTTAGGTCCAACTCTTTTGGTGTTTGGAAAATGTCGTTGTTCACTACGGCAGGGCCAATAGGCCCCGAGTTAGATAGGATGGACTCATTGTGTGTTGAGGGCACTTTTTTTGTATATTTTGTAGGGCATAAGCCCTGTGATGTGTACCGAATTATTATTTTTGAGGCGTTCACACCCACCTATGTACTCCGAGACATTTTGATATGTATATATTTACATCTTTTATATCTTATGGATCACATTTCTTTACAAATATATGTACATGTGTATGTGTGTGCTTCTTTTTATGTGTGTGCAACATGCCAATCTAATACTTGAATAGCTAGAGTATATGTCATTTGATTTGATCTTCTAGGAACATGGATGTACGTAATGTAATCAAAGCAACGTTCTAAGAGACATACCCTAAGGAAACATCGGTGTAAAGTAGGATCATAAACGTGATAAACCCCATTTAACTGGAACACAACCAACTGAGCATCTAGGTAAACCCGGAGGTGAGAAATGCCATGTGACAAAGCATCACAAAGCAACTCTATCACTGCGTTGTACTCGGCGACATTGTTTGTAACATCACCTAGACAGATACCTCCAAACAATAGCAACTGGCCTTGAGCCCTAAAAATCACCCAAGTTGTAGAAGCAAGCCTCCGAGTGTGTCGGCTAGCATCGTCCGCGAACCCAAAGAACACCTCTAATTCACTTGTCATATGCCATGGTAAAAATATGACATAAATAATGACATTTCCATAAAACAAAAATACAAAAAACTAACTATATAAGAATTATACATATGTACAAGAAGTCACCTAGGTGACCAACCTATGAGTAATACTTCTTGAGGTAGAGCCCATTTCTAGGCTTTGCCGAACCATTTCCCTCAAAGTCAACCAGACAATAAGGGCCCTTCTTTAAGACCTCTTTCACAATGAAAGTTCTGAACCACATGGGTTTAAAATTGCCTACCCCTAGGGGATCCTTACATTGGTCGTAGACCAGGACAAGGTCACCTTCGAATAAAATCCAAGGACGAACGGACCAATCATATTGACACTTGAATCGTTGTTTGTGAGCCTCATTGGCCAAGGTTGCATCATGAAATTATTCATCGAGTTCCTCAATATACAATAAGCGTTCCTCAAGCAGTGAAGTGTCTAGCAATAACTCTACTGCCAACTTTAAAGATGGGATTTGGCACTCTATAGGCAAGACTTCTTCCAACCCGTAAACGAGTTGAAAAGGTGAAAAATCGGTGGCAGTCTTTATAGACGTTTGGTAGGCCCATAACATCGAGTACAACATCAAATGCCAATTTGACTTGGCAGAATTGTTCGTTCACTGCATAATAGTCTTGAGGGACTTATTCACAGCTTCCACATGACCATTCTCTTGTGGGTGGTAGGGTGATGAATGCTCTTTCCTTAACCCAATATTTGATGTTAACTCGAACATCATTTTAATCTGAAAGTGACTACCATGGTTAGTGAAAACTTCATTCGGGATGTCGAACCTTGCTATTATCTGGTTAAAAATGAAGAGAGACGTTGTTTCGCCATCATTATTAAATGTTGGCATAGCCTCGACCCACTTTGTTAAGTAGTATACCGCTACGATGATATAATGATGCCCCCTGGATGAGGCCGGGTGGCATGTAGTAAAATCAATTCCCCACTTGGTGAAGGGACCAACGGAAATGACGGGAAACATGGGAACGGGATGTGCCCTCATCTTCTGAGGGAAGATCTAACATGGGTGGCACTTCCTGACCGACTCAACGCAATCCTTGATTAGTGTAGGCCAAAAGTAATCAGCTCGTAGAATATTTTGGGTTGTTGCAAACCGAGAAAAATGACCACCACATGCTCCAGTGTGGCAGTCGTTAAGAACGAGTTCCCCTTCTTCGTGTATAAGGCACTGGCAAAGAACACAATATACACCTTGACGATACAAAGTGTCTGTAATGTCCCCCACCTCTTAGAGATGTGATGATTAGACTCAGTGGCCTAGGCACCCCCACTAGGTCATAGTCTCACACTAAGGGGGGGAAAGTCAAGAAGTTAAAAGTTATATTTTTAAGTTGACTTAAGAAAGGAAAAGGATAAAGGAGTAAAAGATAACTCAACAGAAAAATAGAAGATTAACCCTGGGA
>SNQJ01S0087500.1:2806-16819 GCA_010110895.2 Picea sitchensis
CTAAAATTTGTCAAGTTGAAGCTAAAACCAAAGCAACAAACTCATTGAACACATAGAAGAATATAAAAGATCATACCTTTTTCTATTTTAATTCACAAGAGCATGCATGTTATTAAAGCAAGTGCACACTATTTTCACATAAAATAATGACCATGTAAAATTCTCTCACTGTAACATGTTTCAAAAGAAAACCTTTAGCATTAAAACCTTCTTTTAAGTGAATAATACCTATTTTCCTCCTTTGGCCATAGTCAAGCCCCCTAGACCCAACCCCTTTGCACAAAACCACCTAATGGCACATATGATACCACTCGGAGGTGAATGAACCCACATAGAGGGCATGTGTCATGGTTGGAGGCCTTTTTCATCATGCTTTAGGCCCTTGTTTTCCTATTTTACCATGGTTTAGGGTCTCGGGCCCATCATTACTACCCAAAACAAATCAATAAAGACCATATCTTACTTAAAGGTGAAAGATCCCATAGACACGTCCTATGTGGTGTTCCAGTGCAAATTTTGCAGTGTTTGAGCCTAAGAAGCTTTGTTAAATGCTTAAGGCCTTTGGTATCCTTCTCTAATCATTTTCAAGACCCAAATACCCATCAATACTAATTAAAAAATCATAATTTCCCTTGGTAAACCACGCATAGTCAAAATATCCCCAAAAGAGGCCAAGTTTTGTGAGTTGTAGGTGTTCTTCATGGTGATTGATCCCAAGAAGCTTCACTTAGGGCACAAGGTCATTGTCTTCCTCCACTAACCTTTTTTAGACATCAAGACGTATTATTCACTCACAACCAACCTAATCATAGTGTCCATATTCCACTTAGAGGTGATTTATACCATACAAAAGTCATATATGGTGGTTAGAGGACTCATCCATGACACTTGAGCTTGAGAAGCAAGGTTTATTGTTGGAGACTCATTTTTTCCTCCCTCAACAATTTTCAAGGAATCAAGACCCATTGATTATTCCCAAGACTTCATAATGGTATCGATATTCAACAAAGATGCCAAAGACTCCTTAGAGAGGGGTCATGTCATGGTTTATAGTAGTTGTTCATGGTGCTTGAGCTCAAGACGGTTCAATGAGGGAACAAGGCCATTGTTTCCCTCCTAATCATGTTTATGCCTCGACACCCTTTTCCATTATAAAAAACCTATTCATGGCACCTATATCCCACTCATAGGCCAAATACCCCCTACAAATTTCCTGTATGTTGGTTCAAGGACTTTTTAAATGATCTTGAATGCAAGAACCTTCAAAAATATCCTAAGACACTTGTTTCCATTATTTAATGATGGCAAAGGCCATGTGACCCATCAATGGTCCACAAAACATTATAATGGATTCCATATCCAACTTGAATGACAACCCCTCGCCCCCCCCCCACCAAAAAAAAATAAAAAAATAAAATTGTTATTCGATGTTGTTTTTCATGGAGATTGATTTTGAGAATATTGTTTTTAAGGATAAATCCCTTGTTTTCCTCTCTTGACATTTTTTATACCTTGAAAACCATTCTTGGTTTTTAATACCTAGCTTCAATATGCCTCGTTGAGGCCTCAACAACCCCCCCAAGTCCACTAGCTTGGCGCCCCTCCTAATTTTTTTGGTAAATCAAATATTTTGATTAATTCTTCCATTAACCATGATCTCTTGATTTTTAATCATTGAGTGTTTTTTGTTTGAATGGAAGATTCTTGCTCAACTGTTGGTTATTTTGTTCCACCTCATGTTGCAGTCATGATTTAATATGGTGGTAGTCTTCTCAAGTGTGTTTGTGTCACAATGTGGTTCTTGCTACATGTGTCACATTTTCATGTGTTTTTTTGTATATCTTGGTTATTTAACTAACCTTGACCCATAAAAGTGCCACATATCTTCACCTGGATTGATTGTAGCATCCGCAAGGCATAGGCTAACTATGAAATGTTTTTCAGAAAGAATTGCCATTTCCACCAAGTACTCAGTACCAAGTTCTCTAGATGTCAGTTGGATATTTTCACAAGATAAAATTTCTTAATATTTGATGGATAACCCAGGTTTCAGATGCCATCTTGAAATTTTGTATAGCCCAAGCTTCTATTAAAAAATTATTTCATGCATAATTGCGGGTATTGGTCAAAGTTATTCAATCATGGCCCTAAGAACCATTATTGGTGTGGGCCAAAGACACATTCTTGTTTAGGGTTTGTGTTGTGGTTTAATCATGGTACTCATATCCCTCTATTAGGCAAGAGATACCCTATAGGGGTCACATGTGATGGTTTAAGACTGTGTTCTTGGTTTTATTGTTATGGAGAAATTCCCCTATGGATATGGGTTAAGGCTACAACATAGCAAGGACCTTTAAAGAGTAAACTCAATCCTGTAATAGCAATCAAATGATCTTGTAACTAATTTTATTAATTAACTACTAGGAGTAAGGAAGAAAAAAACATACCAAGTTCGCTACGTTCGATGATAATCCCATAGTTGAAAACCTTTCACTTCAACACTCCTTCCAAATAGTCCCTGTTATCACCTAAAAAACACAATTTGACAACTACAAATGGGGTAGTTATATGATAACTAACTCTCATAAAAATGATTGAAAGTAAAGCAATTGTATCAATTAGTGTTTTAATAATTTGAATGCTCAAACATAAGCATCATGCATTAAAACACAAATAATTGATGGGAAAGCGGTCTCTTTATTAATTAAAAACAAGAAAAAGGTAGTTACCACCTATATCTATTGTGGCAATTCTATGAAACTCGACTTCAAGTCCCTTCACCCAGGCCACTAACCATAGATAGTACCCCGACTCCAATGCTTGTGCAAGTCCAAAGAAGATGAAAGGATTCTTCTTGACCAGATATAAAGGGAAAGGAATGTTGGAAACCACAATTTCCAAGTCTAAGGGAATATATAAACAACAAGGGATCAAGGGCTTACAGACGAGGCAATAAAACTCCAACATTATGTTGCTTCAAGTTTTATTTTTTTCTCCTCTATCCTTAGGCTCATTTTATACCCTCTCGAAGTGGTTAAAGTGGTTAAAAAAAATTGTGTACGGGAAATAGGGGGTCAGGAATCAGGACACTCGTGAACCTCTCCCAAAAATATGAAAAAGATTTGTTTTTATCCAAATTAAGGTGTATGCACCCTGTAATGGAGTAACACACGTATGTACATGCATTTTATAGCTTTTAGGGTGTCTATATGTCAAAAAATTGTGTTTTTTGATTAATCCAAAGGAGGAAAAGGGAATCAATGTCTGCAAGATGGAAAGGGAAAGGAAAATCATGACATCAATGCATATGTGGTGGAAATATATGCTATAGCAGATGCTCCCTAATGTGTGAGGTCAAAAGATCAACTGATGGCCAAAATACATTAAAAAATCCAGGAGGTAAGGATGCAGTGGGCCAGGTGAAATTTTCCAAAATCTAGTCCAATAATAAAACCTACAACAAAAAAAAAGTAAGAGTACTCTCTTCCTGAGGTGGGAATACCCATGCTCGAGAGTGACAAAAGCATGGCCACCAAATCAAGTATACTGCGCACCCATGGAATATGTATATAGAGAAGTAGTGATCATGGCCATGAAAATCAATACAAAGTGGATCATTGTCAAAGAAATCATAGCCACAAAGGAGATACACAGTGGATCCATGTCAAGTGATCATAACCACAAAGGATATACACAATGGATCTATGTCTCAGAATTAGAGGACGATATATGTAAAAAATGGTTGAACAAATTGATCCCCCACAAGTACCAATGCCATGGGGTGGAAGTTGTACTATCCAATGCAACTTGGGCAGCAGTATAAAAGAGTTAACACTACTACCAACCTGAGGTATTCAAATCAAACCACCGATGGTGCAATTCTACACTATGAGAATAGAGGTGTTGAATTTGAACACAATGACACACCATTTGATTACCAACCATTAATGTATACCATTAACAAACACGACAATATCCACCAATCATGATAATAGGCGTCAAGGTACCTAGTACATTCTAGCAAGTGAAAATAAATGAATTTATGTCAAACACTTGTAGAATATATCAATCAGGGGACATTGATGTATTCCCATTGTCAATAGTGAGGGAACTTGTCTCTAATGACTACAATCCCCATGGTACTAAAACAAATATAGATCCCTATCCTAGAGAAATATGTGTCGAAGTCGATAAGAAGAGATCCGTTGGAAGGATGGAATTAGAGAATCCCCCGTGATTCAACATGAGGAACAATAAAAGGCCAAATATGTTGGAAGAACTCGAATGAAATATTGAAAGGACCCACAACCAATTACATCTCTCATGTGAACTAAATGGAATAGCTCACGAAAGTGACCCTTTGAATAATGACCAATAATAAAAATCATTGATAGAGGTGAGGAAACCACCAATGGGGTCAGATGGAATCCAAGGTACTAAATGAATCCTAGTGTGTGAACAATGTTCTTGTCGTTGAACACAAAGGAAACCACTTAGTCAATGACCAATGATGAAGTGTCATACGTTGAGCACAAGGTCACCTATAAGTGATGTAAATAGGGCCAGGGTGCGACTCTAGGTCAAACTCTCAGAGCAATGTGTCCTCATAGTCAATGAGGAGTTGACTCACCAGTAGAAGTCAATGGTGACCTTCCATACTAGCACGAGTGTAGGACAAAGATGCTTTTTGATTTTGAGAAAGTACTTGACATATGGGAAGACTTACATGCAAAGTAGAGAATTATGAGGAATGGTTGGCATAGGCTAAGAATTCCCTTGAAAAAAATCATGACAAATAAGTGGCCAGGTAGCATGGGCTTAAAGATGAACAATGGCATAAGTTTGTGACACAAGAGGCATCAACCCGACTCTCTATAGTGATTGGAAGAATAACTAGTGAGAGGAGTAAAGTTGTGTGTAACTTGTTAAGTTTCTTAAAGCCATAATAAACCCAAACCATTGGGACATAGATTCAAAATTTTGTTATTTGATCAAGAGAGACTTAATTTCTACCAAAATAGTCAAGAGAATATTCTTTTCCATCCTCGTTTTTTGTTATTTGATATTTTTTCCTTTTACATTATTAAAATTCTTGAAAATGAATAAAAGAATGTTATCATAGAGTGGAGGAAACAAATGTACTAGAAAAGAAAATTAGTTCTGAGCGTAAGGAGAATACATATTCTCAATGCAAAGGAAACACATGGGATATGGACACTCGGAGGGAATGTTTCCTCCATGGATACAGGTGTCAAATAGCAAAGGAAAACATTGCAAGGCTAGAAATTGATGAGAATTCATAAGCAAAGAGGTAATAAATATGTAATGGAAATTGAGCATTGGGCCCAAAAGCTAGTGCGAAATATGAAATATAGTAACAACATAACACAAAAGTATGGGATCCCTTCAAGTAATAGCCAAAAAATATTGAAGAATATGGGGTTTTCAAATTCAGTATTTATCTTTGAAACTAAAAGAGGACTCTTCAGAACCTATGAATATACTTTATGCAGACCAAAGGGAAAAGTAAAGGTGTTGTCTAGGATGCCATGAGCACTAGGCTCTACAAAACAAAATGACACTTATATTTAGTGGGAAAAATCTTGTGTCACAAATGAGTGAGATCGACCTTTAGGTAGATGTATAATCCTCACTGAATATGGAATATACAAGGTGGAAAGTGTCCCACCCTAAATTCCAGTGAGTGAAAACATTACCTGTGAAGAATAAAAAAAATTGGACTAAAATACTGAAAACCACCTTCAATGTTTAATGAGCACAAAAGAGAGATAAAATTGTGTTTGATAGTGTCTTTTTTCATTCAATTTTAATGAGCACAGAAAGACTAGCATGCCTCATGGGAGTGTCTTTTAGGTATCTTTTTACGAGTCCGAAAAATAGGTAAAATTTTACTCAAAAGGTGTATTTTTTATGGTTTAAGGCCCATTGAAAAAGAGTTAAAAGTGAGTTCAACCATGTGTGGTTTAGCAATTATGAAAAAAAGTTAAAGTTTTCTCATGGACAGCACATGGTTTATTGAGGGCACAAAAGGGAATCAAAAGTTAGATTACATGCAGGAAAGTGTAAACTATCAGTAGCCTTCTATTTCCAAGTGCATGGAGCCGACCCTAAGAAACACTGAATGCAAATGAGTGATACGATGAGTTCCACTGTAGTAGTGGTTTCTCTCCATAGGTAGGTGGTTTGTGGAGAATGACCAAATGATGCAAGAGGTAGATGGTCAAGTGTTACAAAAAGATAAGTAAGTGGGATCAAGGCAAAATGGTTTATTGAGCACAAAAAGGGGTAAAAGTTAGATTGTCTGGAGAGAATTAATGGCTTAATAGAATGCTTCTATATTCCAAGTGCATGGAACTGACCTAAGAAACACGAATGCAAATGAGTATTGGAAAGTGAGTTCCACTCTTAGTAGTGGTTCTCTCCATAGGTAGGTGGTTGAAAAATGGAGGCCAAATAATGCAAGAGGCAGATGGTCAAGTGTTACAAAAAGATAAGTAAGTGGGATCAAGGCAAACAACAACGCAACAACAGGCAGCATGACACATGCAACAAATGCATAGGTGATTGTAAATTAACACAACATTATGGGAACCCCCTCAATATATAGCCATAATATAGATTAAGAGAGAAGAATGAGGCTCAATGTCAAGTCATGGTGGGTCTACAAGAGGGCTTCCAGGCCTACAAGAAATTGCAGCATGGCTACCAAATGCAAATCAAGGAGATAACTAGGCCACCCGTGGAGGGTAGGAACTAACATACAAGTTATGATGTGAAAAAACAAATGGCTAATGTCATAACCTAACAAGATTGAACCCAAGGCATGATATCTGTAGAATGGATGGTTAATATTGCAAAAGATGGATGTAGGGAAAAACCTACATTAGGGGAAATTTGGTTGAAAAATGGTCCTACAAACCCTAATACAAATTCCATGTCATCATGTATTAGCCAATCAAAATATTCTAAAATTTAAAAGAGGAGCATGTCTTAAACAATTTTTTATTATATAATTTGGAGATAGTCACAATTTTTTAATAATATATTATGTATACTCTACATATAATCTATGCCCCGACTGCCCAAAATTCAAAATTTTCTTGGTTATCGAGCATCGAATTAATGTGCTATACCATTATACAATAATTATAATAAAGGAAGGAAATAGTGTATTGAATAAATATTAATTCATTCACATGCTTCACATTACCAACATTCTTTGGCGCATTTTTGTGTTACCACTTTGCTTGGTAACCTTTGGATTTTTAGAGAAGTTCATCTTTTCCAATTCGTATACGAGGTTCCCCTTGTCTTCTTCCTAATTTCTCTGGATTGAACCAAACCAATCATCTGCTACTCCTCTCAGGTTTGGATTCTTTGGTGTTATGTTGTTGAGTCAACTCTATCAAATGCAATGGCTCCGAAGCTAGAATGAGTCATATTCAGATTGTTTTCACTTTAGAGGAGGTCAGCTGGGATGGAAGTAAAATCCCTATATGTGCATGTTCATAGGTTTAGAGGTTGCAGAAAAGTGCATTGAAGGAGCATAATTTACCAGCTAGAAATCCACACTTTGTTGCTGAGCTGAGGAAGATTCACAGTCACTACCGTACATGTCAAGGGTTACTACAGTCCTTGTAGATGTCACTTGAGGGTTTGGTGGGGTTGTTCCATCTTTGAAAGGAGGTTTTGAGGTGTCATTACAGCCCTAGCAACCCTTGTGAGGAGGGTCGCACCTTGCAATTGCTTCCTGGAGAAGGGTCGAACCCTAGAACTATCAACATAGTGCAGACCAAGGACAAAGGGGAGCTGACAGAAGGGCCACGAGGGAATTCTGGAGGACTGGAGTTTTTCCAATAGTCCTTTAAGCACAAGTTCATTTGTTTATTGTTGTTGTAGATACTAGGGTTAACCATGGTGTATTTCTATTACAAATTTCTTCTATAATAACAAACAAATTGCAGGTAATTGGATTATGTGACAACAACCCTAAGGAGGGTTTATTGTTGGTTTAATACTACTACTGTCGGTACTAAACAATGATGGTTTGAATACTGTGTTGGGATACTCTTTACTACTGATATGGATACTATTGAATGTTGTCATTGTTGGTTTAATATTACTGATATCAGATATTGTATATTTTTTATGATGTTATGGTACCTAAGCAGTGGTTCTTCCCTAGAATCGATTGAATACATTTGCTTACTATTTGTGGATGGAATTACTTGGTGGAAGAATGACCAAATTTGCTTGTTTGTTGTGGACCTAACCCCTTTTCCAAAGACATAAAACCCTAGGGATATTACACATGTTTACTAGGGTGTCCATCCACAAATGTGGAAAACCATCCCTAGGTTTCATTACAGTAATTGGTTTCAATCCCCATGAATTAGGTGCACTAGTTTAGACAAACATATTTATTGAACTTACTTGAGTTTTTCTTATAAATGCGCTAGTATTATAGGGCCTCCTTCAATACTCCTCCAAGAGGTTATGAGTTAGAACTCATAAATAGTTATCCTAAGATGCCTTTTGTACAGTAAAGTCATTAAAGTTATAGGGCTCCAATGCAATAGAAAGGAGCAAGCTAATCATGGAGCATTCTTCCCTTCTAGGCGATTCTTTTTCATCATGTCATCTCTTAGTGTGTTACCTTTTTAAGACCCGCAATTACATTTTCTCTCATCTTCGTCTCTTGAAATACTACATTCATGAATGCTTTATGGCCACTTGTACCATCGATGGAAATAGGGAATGGTCTAGGTAGTGGCAAAGAAGTATCTTAAGGCAAAGGATTTGGTGCAATTGGAACAAATGAGGAACTATTTTCCATAAATTATGTAATGTTCACTCCATTTGGCTTCCAAGTTGGTCCTATAGGATAATCCCATTAGGCCTGACACAACAAAACTCCTTTAAATCTTATTGTTGGATTATTGAGAGGGGGGGTGAATCAATAATAGCGTAATTATAATCCTTTTTTCTCCAAATAATCTAAGTGTTATATCAATGTAGAATTATTATCCAATAATGAGAAATAAGAAATGAACAATCACACACACACACGGTACACTAGTGTTTTACGTGGAAACCCAAATTGGGAGAAAACCACAGAATGTTTTTTCTTATAGGTCTTGAAGAATTACATTCATTGGAAGCACCAACTTACTTTGTTTTCCAGCTGCAACTGGAAGGAGGCTCCAACCCCCTAGTTTCTTAGGCTACAACCTGAGGGAAGCTCCAACTCCCCAATTCTCTGGCTACAACCAAAAGGAGGATAAAACCCCCTATGTTCTCCGGCTAAAACCGGAAGGTGGCTACAACCACCTGTCCTTGCCCCATCCAACTGCCCTTAAGTAGAAGTATAATGATGGAACCATTTTCACACTATCACTATGAGATATACTGCTGTAAACATGTACCAATAAACCTGAACCATGCATCAACCATGCATCAACTTGTAATCAACCTATACCATAAACAAGTGCATCAACCATGCACCAACATGTACCTCAACTTGTAATCAACCTGCACCATAAACAAGTGCATCAACCATGCACCATTCTGTACCATAAAAAAGTGCATCAACCATGCACAAAGTATGTACCAATAATTTTTCAAGTAATCATCAAATATGACTCATCAATATGTACCAACATCATCAACTATACACCCCATGTATGTGCCAACTCATCAACTACTTGTCCCAACTTGTACCTCAACCAAAAACCCTCATCAATTTTATCACCCAAATATGATTTGTAACTCTATAATAGACCCAGTGTATACGATCACATACCTTCAAACCATCCTTAACTTTAAACAACAAGAGACTAGCACTTTCATCAAACTTTTCTTTAGTCTCACATGACTAGTTTTGGATTAGTCAACAACCCTAACTTGAAATAATCATAACTTTGTAACTGTAATGAATAAATATCTAAAATTGATATACATTGTTATTCAGTGTATTTTATACAATTCCTCCAGGTTTCACTAATTGGAACCTCTCATAAAAGGATTTATAGTAGAAATGACATACCTTGCTGAATTCTGGCTTATTCTAGAGAGCGACCTTGTAGACCGTGCCCCACACAAAATATTTGTTGAATCAATCTAAAACTGTTACAAAGAATAATAAAGACTATATTATAACCAACACATTTGGTTTCATTGAATTTGTATCTTTTATGAATAATTTATGACATTTTTACCCGAAACACCTGTTTTTGACTAGTTTCAGGACTAGCAACAAACCCTATTTTCCACGAAGTTTAACTCAAAAAATACAACGACCCACAAGTTTCATTTTTTACCATAGATACTTGGATATGTTTCCTCAATGGAATAGAAATTTCATGGTCTGAATCATTCTATAAAAAAAGTTATTGCGGAAATGGTGAGATGACCTGTAAATAATATACCTTAGAAAGCATCATCAAAATAATTTATCCTTCTTTGAATTCCAACCTTCTTTTCTTCACCTTCCCTCAGAAATTCGGCTTAGATATCATTTGGTTACCTCATAAACCTATAGGTATTCAATATGCTCAAGTGTGTCTAAAATGAGAGAGATTTGTCTCTTATTTATACTCTCCAAGTAGTTTCCTTAAAAACATCTTCTAGGTCACTTTGCCCACTTTCCTTATTTTAGGGTTAACCCACTTCTAATTTCTCCATTAAATTTATAATTGAAATAATTTATTTTGTATTGACTTTGAATTATAGTAAACTCATCACTTCACTTTATTATTTACTTTTTAAAATCTCTTAAACCACTTTGACTACTTTGACCTTTTAGGGTTTCTAGATGACATATGAGGGTCCTCCAACTTCGTAAGGCCATAACTCTCAAACTATGAGGAGTTATGTGACGTTCCACATACCACCAGAAATGGAATGACATGTAATATCCATATATAATAGTAGTACCTACAAATATTTCAAAATCCATATGATTATCCATCAAGCAAACTTGGGTCCATTACCCAAGTCAGGGTTCTCCAACTTCTCATGGCCATAACTCTCTAACTGTGAGGAGTTATGTGACATTCCACATACCATTGGAAATGGAATGAAAATAACTATCCATCTAATATAGTTTCATTGACAAATTCATTAACCTTCATCTCCTTATTCTACAAATAAGCATGGGATCTCTAACCATACTTCTAGGATAACTCAATCCACAAAGCGTCTTCCCGTGAAGGATTTTTCCACAAGGGGACCACTTTGGAGTTCATCCATCTGTACTTCTTATAAACCATGAAAATACAATAATGAGTCATATTATCAAACAAAATTGGGTCCATTACCCAAACGTTTGTGCTATCGGGCTTTTTTCAAGGATTGACATCAATGACAACTAACTTTAATCAACAATCTCCCCCTTTGACATTGATGGCAACACTCTGATGCAATACTTAAATCATATCACTCATGCTCCCCCTAGAACCATGCCTATGTATCATGCTCCCCCTGGAACCATGCCTCTTTCCTCTGCATCTGATAAATCTCTCCCCTTTTGTCATAAATGACAAATGTATCTTTCCATCTGGGGTTGATCCCCTTGACTGAATTGTCCTCTTATGGTGCTTCCTCGTGTAAATCTAAGTCATATAAGATAAGCATTGAAAAATCATTCATTTTGGAGTCGAAATAATTCCAAGTCTCTGACAAAGATATTCAAAGGATTCCCATGGAATAAGTTTTGTAAAGATGTCTGCCACTTGTTCTTTTGTGCCCACATACTCAAGTCTAATGTTATTTTCTGCAACCTGCTCCCGTATAAAGTGATACTTGATTGGAATGTGCTTCGTCATGGAGTGCATCACCGGGTTCTTTGAGATATTGATGGCACTTGTATTATCACAATAGATTTGAATGGGCTCATCATACTCAACTTGTATATCTGTCAGAGTTTGTTTCATCCAAAGAACCTGTGTACAACATGATGTTGTTGCAATATACTCTGCCTCAGCTGTAGATAAGGATATTGATGATTGTTTATTTCTTATCCATGATAATAAACACTCACCCAAGTAGAATGTTTATCCACTGGTGTTTCATCGGTCATCAATACAACCTGCCCAATCTGCATCTGTGTAGGCCATAAGTGATAGATCATTTCCTTTTGGATACCATAATCCAAACTCTTTTGTTCCTTTGAGATATCTGACGATCATTTTCACTGCTAATACATGTGAATCCTTTGTTGCTACTTGAAATCATGCCACCTGTCCAACTACCTGCATTACATCTGGTCTGGATGTCATTACATATAGTAGGCTGCCAATCATTGACCTGTATTGCCTCTGATGTGTAGAATTTGAATCATCATCTTTTCTCAACTTGCCACTGGTTTTCATGGGAGTGATAACTGGTTTGCAATCTTCCATTCCAAACCTCTTTAGCATTTCTCTTATATACTTGGTTTGAAAAATAACTATTCCTTGGTTGCTTTGACATATCTGAAGTCCCATAAAGAAGGATAGTTTTCCAAGTAATGACATTTCAAATTCATTTTACATTTTTTTTGCAAACGTCAGGCTTAACCTGTCATCATCACTACCAAAAATAATATCATCAACATAAACTTCAACTAATAAAATATTAACTTGACTTACCTTGATGTAGAGGTTGATATCTGCACTTCCTTTTCTGAACCCTGCATGCTACAAATAATTATCCAGTCTAAAGTACCATGCTCTAGGATCATGTTTTAGACCATGCAAGGCCTTCTTTAATTTACACACATAATCTGCGTTCTATGACAACTAAAATCCTTCTGGTTTTTCAATGTAGACTTCTTCTTCAAGTTCCCCATTCAGAAAAGTTTATTTTACATTCATCTGATATAATATTTTTAGAGCATGCATAAGCTACAAACAAGCGGATTGCTTCCATTCTGGCAACTGGGGCAAATGTCTCTTCAAATTCGATTCCTTCAATCTCTGCATATCCTTTACATATCAATCTAGCTTTATTCCTTGTAACTTGTCCATCTTCATTCAATTTATTTCTAAAAACACATTTTGTGTTGATCACATTCTTATTCTTTGGTCTTGGAACCAATTCCCAAGTGTCATTTTTCTCTATTTGATCCAATTCTTCATCCATGGCGTTATTCCAAGATTCATCCTTGTTGGATTTTTCAAAATAGTTTAGTTCAATTGTAGATAAGAGTGTTATGTGTGTTTGTTCTGGTGAACAGATTCTTCTTCTAGTCTCAACTCCTGCATCTTTGTTTATGATAATCTGATCTGAAGGATGATTCTTATGTACTTGTTTACTGGGTGTCTTTGGAGACACTTGCTGAAATTGCTCTTATGCTTCTGTCGTATTCTCTTCATCTTCCTCTTCTACTTATTTTTCATCTTCTGCTTCTTCTTCTAAGGGTTGTTTCATTGCTTCATTTTCTTCCTTTGATTTTGGTCTGCATGTTTCATCAATTGTTATGTTGATGCTTTCCACAACTTTGTTCAATCTTAGATTGTAACACTTGTATGATTTCCTTGTACTTGAGTAACCAACAAGTACTCCTTTGTCCACATGAGAGTCAAACTTTCCCAGTCCACCATTTTCTCTTTTGATATAACATTTTCTTCCAAAAACTCTGAAGTGTTTTATATTTGCTGGTCTTCATTTCCATAGTTCGTAAGGAGTTTTTTCAATGTTGTTTTTGAGCATTACTCTGTTTTGAATGTGAATTGTTGTATGCACTGCCTGTGTCTAAAACATATCTTTCAATTTCGAATCCATTAACATTGTTCGAACCATTTTCTATACTGTCTTGTTTTTTCTTTCAACAACTCCATTCTATTGAGGTGTCGTAGCAATAGAGAATTTCCTTTTTATTCCATGATTGCTGCAGTAGTCCATAAATTCCTTTGAGGTGAACTCTCCTCCATTATCAGATCTCAAGCATTTGATTTTTGAATCCATTTCATTTTCAACTATTTTCTTGTAGATCTTGAAGTTTTCAAAATC
>SNQJ01S0087501.1:39476-61560 GCA_010110895.2 Picea sitchensis
TTTAATAGTATGATCGAGTACACATAACATGAAGTTGAAAGTTGGCTTGTAATTTATGTTAATAAAAATGAAGATATTGAAGACATGTTACACCAACCTTCAATTGACATAAGAGATTTAGAAAACACATTATTTGATATCAAAGTTGGGTAGGAAATAATTGTCATGCCTATTAGGGAATACATCGAAAATTGGTTAAAGCAAGATTTAATCAAGATAATTGAAGAAGATCAGACAGAGGCGATTGGTACCGGTCATGTAATTGCCACCAAGGAAAATACAAAAGGAACATCGACCTCCAAATGAAGCATAAAAAAAATTCCATGACGGTGAGTAAACTAATCACATCCTTCTCAATTATTTTCTCTTCTCATTAAGAAGTCATCAAGTTGTGTTTATCTCTCCCAAGAAAACGTAACTGATTTTTTATCGCTCCTTTTTGTCTTCTTTTCAAATTCATCCATGTTCCGTCCTTTCATTTTATGGTCCAAGGGAGACCAATCCTAGTTCAATTCTTGACGAATGCATTTTATTTTCAAGACTATTAAAGACTATATTATTTTTTGAAAAATCTCAAAGAACTATTTTGGGGATAAAATTTAATGATCTCTTTGAACTCTAAGTTTTGAGTATAAGGTATTTAAATTTTTTCTATCATATTCTATCCTATGTTGAATGAAAAAACTATTTAAATTTAAAGTTCTCTCATTTGTGGGCCCATATCTTTCTTTCCTTTGAATGTGATAAAAAATTATGGATGTTTTGATGGATGTGAGAATTATATTATTTTTCTTGTAACTGTTATTTATTTATGTGTAATATTTCTACATATATATTATATTTTAATGACTGAAAATTCCTAGTCCTCCTCTCAAGAATTATTTTGTGAGTATTTATTTTCAATCGACAATATTTTACATTTTCATTGAGTGATAAAGATTGGGGTTTTCTATTTAGTATTCTCTCATTTCCACTTACAGTTCCAAGATACTGAAGATTTATCTTTAAGAAAATACAGAGGAGTACCACCTCTATAAAAAAACAGGGGGATATTCATATCCTCATGAGGTTGTTGTTTGGACCTTAACAGATCTAAGCATCGACATGTATGAAGGTATAATGAGGGCATCAATGATGGTAGACTGTGGGAATATTATACGTTGTACATCTAGGGAGCCTAAAAACAGTGTTTATTAGATTGTTGTAGAGTTGGTATTGCTCATCGGAGTTGTTACCCCCATCAAGCATCACAAATATCTTTCCAAGCCCATAGTTTCCTTTGTTTGGTGGCCAATGCAATTCAAGTACTGGATTTATTGGGCAGGTCCTGGGTCTTGAAACACCTTGTGGCAGTGTCATTGTGAACTCGGTTGACATTCTAGGCTCGCAGTTTCCTTTGACTAGTGGGCTATGTGATTCAAGTGTTGGGATTATTGGGCAAGTCCTAGATTTGAATACCCAAGATAGAGGAGTTGTTGCGAAAGAGGTAAAGGAGAAGTCATCATCGGAGGGGTATAGTGGTGTTGTAAGTGCCCCTACCTATAGTAAGCGCAAGGAATGCATTAAAAATAAAATGGGTTCGTCAAATTTAGTTTTGGGGGAGGACATAAAAACGAATGAGGTTGTCAATCATGTAGAAAAAGTTTTGGTGGGGACGTTCCATGGTCAATGGATGGGAGAAACGTTGTTAAAGGATTGGATAAAGTTTGAGTGGAAGCCTAAGCTTGGTCACTCTCCTTAGTCCATCATCCCTAGTTGAGATTGGTTGGATTTTGTTCTATGCTTAGCAAAGGATGTGGGGAAATTATTGTTTCTCGTTGGAGGTGGGACTTTTCTCTACTATCTCTGAAGCTTTAGATGCCCTCCTTCGATGCAAGGATAGAGAAGGTGGAGCTCACAACAACTTGGACCATAAACATGTAATGGTTCAAAGGAATTCTCTTGGGAACTTCTAGGATAGCTTATATCCTAAATGACTATGAATCTGAATCATGTACAATTTTAGAATTGGAGATTTGTCCTCATTTCTCTTCTTCTTTTCTTTTGTATACTAGTATTTCAGATACACTCTTTAGGTTGTGAATTCAATTTTTTATATGATTATGGACTTGTGTTTTTCAATAAAAATTAATTTGAATCTTATAATTGTCAAATTTCTCTCTCTCTTACAGGAGACAACAATGTCGCTGAGTATGTAATTCGAGAAAGTGAGGAAGAAGGGGAGCCACCAATGCAGTTTCTACAAGAGGTTCAATATAAATTCCCTCAGGTTTTACAATAATCATTACTTTCTCTCTTATATTCAATTTCTATTATAATAAATTTTCAACAATGGAGTTGTTCTCATTACATGGCAATAGTTCTCTACTTTGTGGCATTATGAGAGAACTTTCATGGCTAATTGCAGGTGTTGTGTGAGATAAGAACAAAGAGTGTAGCATACTCTATTTTATTACACCTTAGTGAGTATGTCCAAAATCTCAAGAAGATTGTCTTATTGGAGGCAAAAGAGATGGATCAACTTCATGAAGCTATAGAGGTAAATTTTGATTTAAAATGCATTCTAGCTCTTATCGATTTTTAACTTTTAATATATGTGGAGAGTATTACCCACTTTATGGATGAAGATTTTATTTAATATTAGGACCTATTGCTACCATGTTTGTTGTTGAAGTATATGTTGCTTAACACATGTTGTATTTCCATATGTAGATGGATGTGAAAAGGATTCTAGGAAAGGAAAGCTTTGTGAAGAACTTTCGATCATTTTTCCACATTTTGAAGCAAGGTGTTACTTATGGCCGCAACAATGAGAACCAACTGGGGGAATCAACCTCTAGACCTATGGAACTTGCTCAAAACACTCAAGCATTCTAATTAGCCTACTAAACTAACATAGATATATTTATTTATGTGTGTATTTCACTAACTTAAATCAACCTTAACTTGGGATTTATCATGAATGGAACTCCAATTCATGAATTTATCATGAATGAATTCTCGTATTTCCAATTCCAATATATTGATTACAGGTAGTTGGAAAGCTAAATTGAGTCATAGCTAAGAAAATAATGCACAAGGGCATTTCTACTAATATTTTTCTTCTAGAGTCTAATTGTGTAAACATATAAATACATTATCTTCCACTATGTCTAATTGTGGAAACATAGAATTATGAAAACACATAAATACATATGTATACATGTATATGTATATTTGATTCTTTCATCTTGAATTCCAATCACATTAATAGTATAATATGTGATTAATGTAAATAAAATATTTTTGATTTTAACTTAAAAAGTAGATGGTTAAACCATTTTAAATTAATGGAGGTGTTATATAACATTATGTGTGACAATTGATAAATACGAGTGTTCTTTTTATCTCTCTTTATATGTATTTTAAGTTAACTTTCTTATGCATTGGTTGTAGCATTGTTAGCACTTAGAATTTCATTGAATATGTTGATGTCGGTTTTTGACCTTCTTAAACTACACATGCTTATCTCGATAAATGACCCAATAGCTCTCCCATGGTTAAAATGCTTTGTCAATGGCTTGATTGCTATATGCAAAGTAAGATATTTTATTATGTGCTCAAATTTATTAATCTAATATAAACTAGTTAAAGTAAAATCCATAAATGTAGATGAAGACAAGGTGAATGTTGGAATGAAATACAATGCATGCAATATGGAATATGAGGCTAACTAAATCTTAATTTAATGAGAAAAATAACAAGGATTGGAAATGAAACCAATAGCATGAGGAATAGTCTACCAATACTATTAGAAATGAAGTCTAATCAAAACCTCCCAACTCCCTTGTGAAGTGAAAACATCTAAATGCTAAGAACACTTCCCTATCACAAAACTAGCTAGTAATCAAGTTGAGATGAAGCATGGCTGTACAAATAGAAAAATGGAAGAATAGTCCACCAATTAAAGTACATGCATAATTAGAGATTTTGAGCAACCAAGAATAGTCCAAAAGCTACCAAGAAACTCCCTACCACAAACCAACAAAGAATTGAATGTATCACCCCATTTTGACTTTGGTAGTTGAACTACATTATGGCCTAATCACATTTCTTTGCTTATTATTTGTGGAACTATATTAGAACAATGGGACTTTAGTATATGGACATGTGGACCNAGTGGTCAAGTGGATTAGTGTAAGATCCAAGAAGTCATCAGAAATGAAAGGAACCTAATGCATATATAAGAAGGTTATAACGATCAAATATGACACATACCATGATACCTTGGACCAATTACCTCATGGAGAAAGAGTCCTCTCTGATGCAAGCCCAAGCCGGTGGTGATGGAAACTGTTGCTGCTGACAGGACAAATCTGGCGAAGAAAAGGAAAGGTGGGTCCTCCAGGACCATGCTCAAGTCGATCCTGCTCTCGGTACTCCGTGTCTAGGACCTGTGGGCCTCGAGACATGATCTCCTAGTTATCCCTAGATATCGGGGATAACAGGACCGACATATATGAGAATGTTATGAATCATTATTGTTTATGTGATTAAATATGGATGTTGTGTCATTTACTTCTAGCATGCAAGTATTAAATGAAAGGTTTTGATACATGGATAATAGTTTGAATGATATGTTTTAATGAATCAAATGGTGCCATGCACATGAATAATTAGATGATTTACATTTTTCATCAATGAGCAATATGGTAATCACATACATATATATTTATGGTTATGCGTGATCTTGTGTTGTAAACTAACCTACATGCTGGATGGGCTAAACAATAGTTAGATAAATTTGATACTAAAGTGACATATTTTGTGGAAATCAAATGAGAAATGGTATGCTTGAAAGTATTATTTGGTTATTTAATCATTGGTTTAATGGATATCTATGATAATTGAGCAATTTTAGGTTTTACAGGAAGCACAATTGTTCAAACTGGATATTGAATGACAAATCTCTAAAAACAATGGTAATGCCACAGTATGGTTAATGATAAGGTGTTGACCCTAGTTCTATCAAGAAGGGTGGATGTATTGTCCATTGTTTATCCTATGAAACCTGGAGTCAGCGGAGATTTGTGTTAAGCCATGCTCCCATAGACGTGTGGTGGCAATTGTTTGTTATTTTCTAGAGAATCTTGGTCTGAGTAGTTAACACTTCTGCCTACAGGGTCTATCTTAAGTTAGGTCAATATAGTTGACACTCCAACGTAGTGTACAAGAGGAAATGATATGGTGTGAAAAATGGAAGTAGGTTAGGGAGAAAGGGTGATTCACTATAGTTGAGAGTGTTGCTGGGAATGAGAAATGTAAACTCGATGCCTTGCTTGGTTCCTTTTATTAAAATATTTCTTATTCATTATGTTGATTTTGGGTGTAATGTTCAGTTCATACTGGAATATGGTGACTTGGTTATTTAAACTATTAGATGTTGTGTTTAAGGATTAAGTCTCGCATGATTGGATGAGATCACATATGAACTATGAATTACATGTGAATGTTGTTATCATTATTACATGCATGGGCTATGTATGTGACAACTATGTATTGTTAGGACCTAATCTTTTTAACCCCTCACGTAGGTAGAATAATATGTTTGTTATGCAATAAAGGCTGACATTAGTAAATATGGTAGATAATAATGTGAACAAGTCTAATGTAAGGAGACTTAATAGAAATTTCCACTTCTGAAAAAATATTCCTTTAGAATGTTATTTTGAATAAAGAATTAGTATAAATAGAATTAGAAGGCATGAGAAGGTCTTGTCTTGAGAATTACTGTTATAGAGCTTTGTTTTGTTGGAGGTTGCCCCCTTGAAGAGGCAAGTGAACTTGGATTTTTATCTGTAAAGGTATCGTTGTTGGTGTTATTATTCTCTCTACTTTGTTTTTATGTTGGTAATTGTCATAATTTTCTTTTTTCTACTTTATATAATATATCTAGTACCTTACAAGTGGTATCAGAGAACTTTCCTCTGCATAAATTGTGAGTTTTTTTGCAGGGTAGAGATGTGTATTGTTGGCATCTTAAAAGCACAAAGATCTATCATTTAATGTGTAAAAATGTGATTGGGGAAGACTACACGCAAAAAATATCGACGATTTCACGGGTTACTTGAAACAAACATGTCACCTTGTTCAAAACCTATGTAACTATGTCGGATAAAATATATGAACTATTAATTCCTAAATTAAATTATCAACCGGGGCTCATAAGCTTCGAGGTGCACGCACAATATGTGCAAGATTGGAGCCAGTTTAGCCTAATCTAAAGCCGACAAACACACTTCAATGCAATAAATGAGACAAGCGGTTGGAAAACGAATTCAATTGACAGGAAATAAACTAACACCTTAGGTTGAAACCCATTACGGGAAAGCCATGTCTCACGAGTTAGGCCTTTAATATTTTTTTGGTGATTGAAGCTATGGGAATTTAAAGTGCAGGAATCCAAAGTACAATAAATGAAACCAAGTGTAGGAAAAAACCAAATTAAAACAAACTAGCTAAAAGGAAATACAAATAAACATGAATCTAAAATCAAACTACGAAAATGAAATGTCCTTGAAAAGATACACCTGGAAATGAAAGTGAAATCAATGTTGGTATGGATTTAATTTTGTTTTATGTACAAAAATGAATGTGTTAGTATAGGATTAATTTTACTCTATTTACATCAATGAAATCACTCATAAACCTTCTAATGTTGCATCACATAACAATATTACTTTATACAACATATATATACAACAAATTGTGCACATATAATATATATTAAAAATGATGAAAAAAAACAAAGTAACAACAATAATGGAACAATGTATTAAATATATAACAAAAATGACAAAACAAAATAACAAAAATAAAAGTAAATAAAATAACAAAACAATATATTAATATAACAATATATAAACAATGTAACTAACATAACTTAACTTTACATAACGACATAATAACAATCGCATTACTTACATCATAACACAATAACATAACTTGCACAACTTATATAACAAAACAAAGTAAAACACAATATTAATATAACAATGGCATTTCATAAATAACAAAACAATATTAACATGACAGTGTGTAACTCACATCACGTAACTTACATGATATCAACACAATGCACAATGTAATAAAATATAACGCGATGTCACCCATTATACACAACAAATATAACACATTGCACGAGATGAATATATCATGTATGCTGTGAAATATATAACATAATGGTGAAACAAAACAAGACGGTGATAAACCATACGTATATAACAAAGACTTGTTGCAGCGTTAGATTGAGGACGAAGAGCTATCAGGGTGAAGAGATTAGGGTGACCTGGAGGCGTGAGGAAATGAGGGAATATTTGTAATGTGACAAATGTGCAATCAATTTATGAATTCAATGGACAATCTCATTCTGTACACAAACACAATAGTCAGTTATTGAAGCAAATACAAAACAAAGCAAGGAATGAAGCACACTGCAATCTAGTTACAAATGTAGGAGAAACAAACTATTGTTGAAATGTAAAAGACAGACTACAGTGAACTACATTACAGGGTAATAGAATAGAGAAGTTGAGGGACGAGTTGGTGGGCCCTCCCAACCGGTGTCACGCTGCCTAGTAAGCTACAAGATCACAGACAACTCATGTCTCAACCAATTCTTAAGAGTACCAACATATTATTTCATTTATATAAGTCTCAAAGATACATTGTCTGTGGATAGCACAACTCCAACACTTGGATTGATAATAAACTCAAAATTGGATGCTCTATTACAATGATAAAACAAAATTCACCTCCCTATCGTTGCTACCCAATTTATATAAGAGCCATTTGTAACACACCCGACTCCTTAATACTCTTTTAAGGGGGTGGGGTATTATAAATTCGTTTTTCCTTAACTAACTCATCTCGAATCATCTCTCCAAGATGATTCATTCTCTTCTACTTGCCCGTAGCTTTATAACGACTTCTACCAGGTTCTAAACCGACCCTTGGTTTATATCTTACGGCTTCCCGAAGTTCTTCGAAAATTCATTGGTTGAGGGCCACGTGACACCCCTGTGGCTTCATCTCGTTAATATCATTTCTTTGTTCCTACCACCTGTAGGGAAGGCCCATCCGTCAACCAATATGAAGGTTGTCTTAACCCTGTTCTAACACACAGGCTGTTGGGGAATTCATAGTTCTACGTTGAACGTCTCCTTGCTATCTACGCACGAGACCTCTCGAAGTCCCAAACTTTTGAAGTCCCAGAAGCTTGCCACGTGGTTTCGGCCTTCAGACCTTTTTTGTCTCTCTACAAAGCTACATCCCAAATCCTCCAGAGTCCTAAAGTCCCAGACTTCCGGAGTCCCAGTCACTTCACCAACCACGTTGGCTAGGCAGACACATGCCAGGAACTGACACATAGGAGGGGTCAGGATGACACATGTTACATTCCAATGGGACTATAGGGTATGTGATACACACGAATCTGGGTGACATGTGGCACGTCAAGCTAGGGTCCACGTCACCCTGTGTGGCGTCACTGCACCATGTCACCCCAGACTGGCAGGCTTCTAACATTCCTCATATCTCACGGTCAAGATTCGGCCTTGTAGATTTAGAGATATATGACTCTTATTAC
The DNA here is from genome assembly GCA_010110895.2 of Picea sitchensis. NCBI lineage: Eukaryota > Viridiplantae > Streptophyta > Pinopsida > Pinales > Pinaceae > Picea > Picea sitchensis. The sequence goes on from SNQJ01S0087501.1 coordinate 48,103, forward strand.
CTCAAGGATTCGACGTTCGGGAGTGTTGCGAAGCAAACTCCTCTTATCTCCCGAAGTGCCCAATCTCCGAACTAAAGGGGCTAATGCCATGCGTCGTCGGTATATCGACGACTGGGAAAGGATCCGAAGGATCCCTCGATCTACGGTTCTAAGTCCTTCGCAGATCTAGCCTTCGGGGTTTTGGATCTCAGTTTCATGGGTAAGATAGGTTCACCTAACCACCTAGGGAACCGCCTAACTCCAATCAACCTTACAGAAAACTGAGTCTCCTGGTTACCTTCAACCAGTATAAGGCTGGTAAGGTCGATCATACTCCAAAGTCCCACATTTCCAGAGCTCCAAAGCCAGGAGGACTTAGCTTCCTTAGGCTTAGCCTAAGGTTCCTAGGTATTAATCATATGGATCCTCTCAAACGGTTCTCATCCGCTCGTCTTCCAAATGAAGAGACCTCCCCTTTCAAGGATTAAACTTTGCTATCCTTCCTGAGCTTTATTATGAAATGGTTAAGGATGTGGGCCTGGAATCCCGGTCGCACGGAAAGGAGTTTGAACGAGGTATCTTATTTGGACGGACAAGTTCAGATTGACACGATATCTCCTATCTCGACTGCCTTACAAGATTATGTCCCAAGAAGCCTTAGGAACTAAGTTGGGGCATACAGACTATCAATCAAAAGCATAAGTTCACAAAGACATGAGTGCATACACATATCATGACCATTCCACATAGAAAACATTTATAAATACATACATATACATATATATATATATATATATATATATAAATCCATGCATTCATCCATTATTCTAGTTCAATACATAAAACAAGGAAAATACTTATCAGAACCAGAAGGCATGATGTGACTACAGAAAGGAGTGTTCGTTTCCACCCAACCATGGGCTCAGTCACTCCTAACAGATTTACCACTAGCCACCCTCAAGCTAGACCATGATGCTCTGAGATATAATCTTTTCTTCCGGCTCAACGACAATAGGGACAGAGGTTACTCTCCTCCTCCCGCATGATCTTGGCAATGGTTTTCACTATACCAAGCAAGGAGGACCATCTGAGTACTTCCTCAGTCACTCAATAGCCTCATTTATTAGCTTGTATCATGACCCTGCTAGCCATTTTCTTCAACCAGAACACGCTTATCCCTTAGTTCTTCCTTGAACCTGAGAGCTTAGTCTCTCATCTTTGCACTCTTCGTAGGTCTTCCTCTACCCACTACACCTTCTTTTCTTTCCTTCCTCAGCAAGATTGTGTGTGGCTCGAATTCCCTGTCTGTGGTCAGGTCTGAAATCCTTACAGATGGGTGCTCTGCCCCATCCCCTCATTAACTCTCGATGAGGCCTTCCCACCTACCAGCTTGACTGTAATTCATTTATGGGTTAAAGGATGGTTCTAGTCCCGAGCAATTAAATGCAGTAAGGTACTGGTTTGGTGGAGGTTAATGCAACCATTCCTGGTCCCCTTCACCATCTCTTTCATATCATTTGTGGTCTCTCTTAGTACACCCCCCTTCCAACAGTCATACAACACTTATCCATTTTTCTATTAAATAACATAATTTACATTCATTGGCCTTTTATGCAAAGGTCCATCAAATCAAACATTCACACAAATTGAGTTTTCCATAGTCCCTTGACGATATAGTTATATTTATAAAATGGGGGAAACATGGTGTTACAATTCCCTCCCCCTTAAAGGAACATCGTCCTCGATGTTCTATCTGTCAACATGCTTTGTATATACAGAAGTAAACAAAAATGGATATGCATGTCTCATGGTATCCTCCATTTCCCACGTAGCCTCATCTGGGCCAAAGTGTTTCCATTGCACCTTGACCTGTGCAATGGTTCATTTCCTGAGTGAGGTTTCATTCCTATCTAGTATGCATTGAGGTTCTGGCAGAAATTCTCCCTCCGGCTCCACTTAGATCACCGACTAGTCAATTATATGATTAGAATCATGTACATACTTCTTCAATAATGAAACATGGAAAACATTATGTGCCTTTACTATGGAAGGAAGTGCTAGCCTATAGGCTACAAGTCCCACTCTATCTAAGACTTCAAATGGTCCACAATAACGAGGTGTCATCTTGGCACAAGCTCCCATTCTCAGGGAACCCTTCCTAGGCCTAACTCTGAGATAGACATGGTCCCCTGTCTTGAACTCTCTGGGAGTTCTCTTTCTATTGGTGTAACTCTTCTATCTATCCTGAGAAATTTTTCATATTTTTCTTTATTAGAATCACTTGTGTTCCAATTCTTTCAGCATGTTGGGTCTGATCGTAATTTTATCCACTGGATTACTCCAACTGATTAGAATCTTGCACTGTCTACCATAGAGGGCTTCAAAGGGGCTCATCTTCAACGACTCTTGATAACCATTGTTGTAGACAAATTCTACCAATGGCAGGTAGTCTTCCCACTTCTTAGGCTGATGCATTACATGCATTCTTAACATTTCTTCTAATATTTGGTTTACTCTTTCTATTTATCCATTGGTTTGGGAGTGATAGGTTGTGCTAAACAACAATTTAGTCTCAAAACCAGCCATCAAGGATTTCCAAAAGCTTGAGGTGAACTTTGTGTCTATGTCAGATACAATCTTCCTAGGCATGCCATACAGTATGAATATCTTCTTCATAAATATGTTGGCAATATCTATTGCCTTGCAAATCGATTTGATAGGAACGAAGTTAGCAGACTTGCTCAATTTGTCCACCACTACCATGATGGAGTCATTTTGCTTGGACGATTTTGGTAATTTGGTGATGAAATCCATGGAGATGGTTTCCCATTTCCATTATGGAATTGGTAGAGGCTATAACAACCCTGCTGGGTGTTGGTGCTTTGCCTTAACTTGCTGGCATTCTAGACACTTAGTTAGATAGTCAGCTATGTCTTTTTTCAATCCAGGCCAATAGAATTGTTTCCTAGTGGTCGTGATCATCTTCTGATATATTGGGTGACAGGTATATGGTCTCTTGTGTAGTTATTCCATTATGAACCTCTTCAAGTCGTCACAACTTGGGATATACAATCTGTTTCTGTAAGTCAGCGAACCTTCATCCAACATCTAATAACCTTCATACTTTAGCCTTGTAGGATCTTGCTTTAGGTTCAATGTCACGGTCTTGAAGAATGCATCTGTTTCTTGTGCATTCCCGACTCTTTCCCTGACATCCATTTCAAAAGTGCTCACTGCTGCCAGGTGAATCATTTTCACACTTCTGCTAAGGGCATCAACCACCCTGTTTTTCTTTTCTTTGATGTGTTTGATTTTGAAATCAAACTCACTAAGGAGAGCCATCTACCTAGCTTGTATAGCATTGAGTTTTGGTTGATCAAACAAGTGCCTAAACCCACAATGGTATGTCATAAGTACAAATATCCTACCCAGGAGGTAATGCCTCCACATTTTTAAAGCATGCACTATGACAACCAACTCTAGATCATGGGTCACATAATTGATTTCATGTTCATTCAATTTTATGGATTCGTAGCAAATTACATGTCCTTCTTGCATAAGGACTCCTCCGAGTCCTTCCTTGCAGGCATCTATACACTCGAGGAAGTCCTTATCAGGGTCCATAATATTCAGCACGGGTGCGTGGGTCAGAAGGTATTTTAGTGCCTAAAATCTTTCTTCACATTCTGATGTCCAAGTGAATTTAACCCCTTTTTTCTGAAGGGCAGTGATTGGACAACCAATCTTGGAAAATCATTTTATGAACCTTATATAGTATCCTGTTAAGCCCATAAGGGATCTGATATTAGATACATCCTTTGGGGTAGGCCATTCCATAATAGATTTGATCTTGTCAGGGTCTAATGCCTCCTTCTTTAGAAATAACATGGCCTGAGTAATGGAACTGCTTCTGGAAAAAGTCACACTTGCAAAGCTTAGCGTAGAGATGATGATCTCTTAGTACTTGAAGTTCAATTTTAAGATGTTCTTCATGCTCCTCTCTGTTCTTGGAGTAGATTAGGATATCATCAATGAAAAACAATACAAATCTTTCTAGGAATTTGCTGAGTACATTATTCATCAAGCACATAAAAGTGGCGGGGGCATTGGTTAGTCTGAATGGCACCACCACAAATTCATAGTGACCATATCTGGTCCTGAAGGTTGTTTTGTGGATGTCTTCATCCTTGATTCGGACTTGATGGTATCCAAACCTTAAGTCAATATTTGAGAAAATGGAAGCACCCCCTAATTTGTCGAACAAGTCATCAATTATTGGTAAGGGGTACTTGTTCTTTATGGTTGTCTTATTGAGTTGTCTATAATCTATGCACAATTGGAGTGCGCCATCTTTCTTCTTCACAAACAAGACTGGTGATCCCCATGGAGACACATTGGGCCGAATGTATCCTTTTTCCATCATTTCCTTTAGTTGTATCTTGAGCTCAACTAGCTCGGGTGTACTCATCCTATAGGGTGTCCTAGAAACTGACACTTCTCTTGGTGCAATTTATATCGAGAAGTCAATGTCTCTTCTCAGAGGTAGACCCGATACCTCTTCGGGGAACACATCTATATACTCTCTTAATATGGGATGGTCCTCTAGGTTCGGTTTGTCATCCTCAACATATTCCAACACTTGTATTGCATATAGAGGACATCCCTTTCTGCAATACTTTTTCATTTGAAGGGTTGATATTCGTCTCACTGAGATAGGATTTTGAATACCTTGGAGGGTTATCTTTGTCCCTTCTTCATTTACACATTCTAAGGTTTTATGGTAACAATCCAACTTAGTTTTATAAGAAATTATCCATTCCATACCAATCAATAGGTCATAAGATCCTAGGGGAAGTATGTTAAGGGTATCTTGGGCGGGCAATCCATCCATAATGAATTGGCAAGTTGGTATGATCTCTGCTACTTTTCTTTTAGTGCCAATGGTTAGTTGTACTAACCATGGCTTAACATGTCTAACTGGTTGTAGTTTACACTGATCAACAATATGAGGGTCTACATAACTCAAATTAGAACCAGGGTCGAAAATTAAAATAGAAACTAGATGGTTGGAAATCATACCTTCCATCTCCACCACTGAAGCTTGGTGGTCGTCTTGTTTATTATCCAAAGTTGCATAAATTTGTGGCATGCTCCTAGCCACATCATTGACTGTGGTAGCTTCTTGGATATTGTAGACTCTCCTACTATTCTGTTGTCTGTGTGGACAATCCCCCAGTAGATGTTCTTCTCCACAAACCCAACATTTCAATTATTCCTTCTTTGGGTTATCAATCTTTCTTGGGGTTGCTCCAAAAGGTTTATTTCCACTCTAGGAGGGGAAATTTTGTTGATATACACTTCTAATAGGAAGGATTATCCTAGAGTCCTTCCTATAGTTCTTAAATCTTGAGGATTTGAACCCCTTCTTATTGAATCCTGAATTTCTCTTCTTCTTCCAGTCCTTGCCAGGTTTTGTCTAACTCTCGAGATGTTTGTAACAATACCTTGTCTTCCAGATAGTGTCTTCTAAGGTCTTTGGCTCATCGAACTCAATCTTGTTTTGGTAGGTCTGAGGTAACCCACTAATAAATCATTTCACTTTTACCTTTTCATCCTTTATGTAGAGTACATACCTTAACAACTCAAGGAATTTATTGACATATTCCTCTATGATGAGTTTTCCCATCTTGAGTTCATAGAAATCCTTAGTCTTCCCATCAAATTATTTCTCTGACAGATACTTCTTCTTGAAGTGTTTCTCAAATTGTTTCCATGATAAGTCTTCTTCATGGATTCCTTTCACATTCTTAAGGTATTCCCACCAAATGGAAGCCTTTCCATTCAGGTTGAAGATGGATATTCGAGCCTTCAAGTTTTCAGAGTAGTCATGGACTCTGAAGTACTTCTTTAAACCAAGAAACCAAGCTTCTGACTCTTCCCCTTTCTCAATATCTCCATTGAAAGAGGGTGGTTTGGATTTCTTGAACTCTTCAGGGTGATGAATTTTGGAATTCTTTCGCTTCTTTCATTTCCTTTGAGAATGTGAGCTAGTTTTGCTACTAGAAGATCCATCAGAGTTGCCAGTTCCCTTTCCAGAGGACTCTCCCGATGAGTATCCCCTATCTCCAATTTGGACCTTCCTCAAGGTACTCCTCCTAGTGTGGCCTCTTATGGGACCACGTTTTCGTATCTTGGGTGGACTTTGACTTCTCTTCGTATGTCGTCGGTCCACTTGACTGGTTGCAGGTCCATGCTGCAGCTGCCTCTGTATGTCGGATAAGCTTTGCAGCAAGACTGCATTAATTTTCATTTGTTTTTCTTGCTCTTTTATCAATCTCTCGTTGTCGGCCTTGCAACTCTATAGTTTGGCCATGAGGCTCCTTATAGTTTCATCTAGATTCGGAGGGGTCTCCACTGCCCTCCTCTTGTCAGATTCTTCTTCTCTATTGTGGGATCCATCCCCCACTTCATGGCACATATATTAGTCTTTGAGTGCTAACAAATCATTTGTTGTTATCTAACAGTCTATTAGTTCATGAACAACACATAGTTCATATTTCTTAAATACACACACAGTAGAAAGCTTTCACTATTTTCTTCAGTAAGAGTTTAACCAGACTCTTTAGAAAAGAGGTAAGGTATGGTGTCACCCTTAAAGTTATTTAAAATATGGTTTTTACGCAACTTGTCCATGAGCCCAAGTAGGCCAAGTGTTGTAACCATGCTCTGATACCAATTTGTAACACACTCGACTCCTTAATACTCTTTTAAGGGGGTGGGGTATTATAAATTCATTTTTCCTTAACTAAATCATCTCGAATCATCTCTCTGAGATGATTCATTCTCTTCTACTTTCCCATAGCTTTCTAATGACTGTTACCGGTTTCTAAACTGACCCTTGGTTTATATCTTACGGATTCTTGAATTTCTTCGAAAATTCATTGGTCAATGGCCACGTGACGCCCACGTGGCTTCATCTCGTTAATATCATTTCTTTGTTCCTACCTCCCGTAGGGAAGGTCCATCCGTCAACCAATTTGACGACTAGATTAACCCTCATCTGACACATAGGCTAGCAGGGAATTCAGAGTTCGACACTTCGGTGTTGAACATCTCCTTGCTATCTACACACGAGACCTCCAGAAGTCCCAAACTTCCGAAGTCTCAGAAGCTTTCCACATGGTTCCGACCTTTAGACCTTTATGGTCTCTCTACAATGCTGCATACCAAATCCTCCAGAGTCCTGAAGTCCTAGGCTCCCGAAGTCCTAGTCACTTCACCAACCACGTTGTCTAGGCAGACATGTCTTAGGAATTGACACGTAGGAGGGGTCAGGATGACACGTGTTACGTTCCAATGGGCCTATAGGGTATTTGATACACATGAATCCCGGTGACACGTGGCACTTCAATATGGGGTCCATGTCACCCTGGGTGGCGTCACTGCACCACGTCACCTCGGACTGAGAGGCTTCTAACATTCCTCAGATCTCACGGTTGAGATCCAACCACTTAGATTTATAGATCTACGACTCTTGTTACCTTGGGGATTCAATGTTCGAGAGTCTTGCGATGCAAAATCCTCTTATCTCCCGAAGTGGCCAATATTTGAACTAAAGGGGCTAATGCCACGCGTACGTGGTATATCAACAGCTGGGAAAGGAACCGAAGGATCCCTCAATATATGATTCTGGGTCCTTCGCAGCTCTGGCCTTTGGGGGTTTGGATCCCGGTTTCTTGGGTAAGATAGGTTCACCTACCCACCTAGGGAACCGCCTAACGTTGTTCAACCTTATGAGAAATCAAGTCTCCTGGTTACCTTCGGCTAGTATAAGGCTGGTAAGGTCCGTCATACTCCGAAGTCCTAGACTTTCAAAGCTCCGATGCCAGGAGTACTTAGATTCCTTAGGCTTAGCCTAAGGTTCCTAGCTATTAATCATATGGTTCCTCTCAAACGGTTCTCATCCACTCGTCTTCCAAATGAAGAGACCTCCCCTTTTAAGGATTGAACTTTGTCATCCTTCCTGAGATTTATCATGGTTAAGGACTTGGGTCTGGAATCCCAGACACACGGTAAGGAGTCTGAACAAGGTATCCTATTCAAATGGACAAGTTTAGATTGACACAATATCTCCTATCTCGGTCATCTTACAAGGTTATGTCCTAAGAAGCCTCAGGAACTAAGTTGGGGCATACAGACTATCAACCAGAAGCATAAGTTCACAAAGAGATGAGTGCATACACATATCATGACCATTCCACACAGAAACCATTTATAAATATACATATATATAAATCCATGCATTCATCCATTATTCCAGTTCAATACATAAGACAGGTAAAATACTCATCAGAACTAGAAGGCGTGATGAAACTGCGGAAAGGGGTGCCCGTTTCCACCCAAACATAGGCTCAGTCACTCCTAACAGATTTACCACTAGCCACCCTAAGCTAGACCATGATGCTCTGAGATATAATCTTTTCTTCTGGCTTAGCGACACTAGGGACAAAGGTTACTCTCCTCCTCCCGCAGGATCTTGGCAATGGTTTTCACTATACCAAGCAAGGAGGACCACCTGAGTACTTCCTCAGTCACTCAACAACGTCATTTATCATCTTGTATCATGACCTTGCTAGCCATTTTCTGGGACTAGAACACGCTCATCCCTTAGTTCTTCCTTGAACCCGAGAGATTAGTCTCTTGTCTCTGCACTCTTCGCAGGTCTTCCTCTGCCCACCACACCTTCCTTTCTTTCCTTCCTTAGCAAGATTGTGTGTATCTTGAATTCCCAGTCTGTGGTCAGTTCTGAAATCCTTACAGATGGGTGCTCTACCCCATCCCCTCATTAACTCTTGAGGAGGTCTTCCCACCTACCAGCCTGACTATAATTCATTTATGGGTTAGAGGACTGTTCTAGTCCTAAGAAATTAAATCCAGTAAGGTACTGGTTTGGTGGAGGTTAATGAAACTATTCCTGGTCCCCTTCACCATCTCTTTCATATCATTCATGGTATCTCTTAGTACACCCCCCTTCCAACAGTCATGCAACACTTATCCATTTTTCTAGTAAATAACATAATTTACATTCATTGACCTTTTATGCAAAGGTCCATCAAATCAAACATTCCTGCATATTGAGTTTTCCATAGTACCTTGGCCAATATAGTTATATTTACAAACTGGGGGAAACAGGGTGCTACACAACTCAATCTAATTCAAGGACTAATTAATGGATTCCAAGAATAGTTGGGTTAGGCATAACAAACAACTATTATTTGAAGGTTACGACTCATGAGATTTGCACAATAACCTTTACAAAATAATTTTCCAAATATTACATACACACTCTATCTTCTTTTCTTTGGAATTCCACATAGAAGCTTGAATTCAATATTTGACTAATGGATAGAATCTTTCTAGATCTAGGAGCATACTTATCATTTATGAATATGGCAGCATCATTTTATAAATCTGGGCGTTTTGTTCATGGTGATTTTAAATCTAGACACATCCCGAAATTTGTGCAAGTGTCAATTAAAGAACCAAAAATAACTCCTTAACCATTTCTTTGTTTGGACAACGGCCCAAGTGAGACCCAATTTTCCATGTTGGGAGAAAAACCCATGTCTTAGAATCTTCATATTATTCTTTATTTGCACACAAATCAAGGCCGAAATTGACTGTCTAGAAATTTTATTAATTTTGGCTGAATTATTCCCCTTGAGCTAGAGGTCCACATGTGCAAGATGGGTGAATTATGACCCATGTGTTTACATGCCGACTTTGCTACGGATAAAACCCGCATTCCCAATTTTTCTTAGAAACGTGCAAATATTCCAAATAATAAAAGGTATTGGAATGGCAGTGTTGAGTGGGAATGTTGAACTGCAGTAATGTTACAAGAATGTTTATCATGCTAGTACAAGAATCACACTTCACGAATCGTCATCAGTAAACCATGATATAATCATATTTTAATCACTAAAAACATAGAAAATATGATGTATTAACCACACTAGATATAATGACGAAAGATGGCATTTAATTAGGGTTTAAGGTGTGTATTAACAACGAAATGCGGGAAAATGTGTATAATGAATGTATTTGTATAGCAGAAAACATGGAAAAATTGGAGTCCAACAAACCCCTATTGGTAATCCTTCGAGTAGTATTGCATCAGACAAAATATGTACATGGCCATCACTCCCACATACTGCCAGGTCTATAGGGAGTCCCCTAGGTCTCCTAAAACCATCTCTAGATCAATTGATCAACTTCCTAACTACTATAGTGACATTGAGAACAACAATCAAGAAGATACTCTCTAGTACATGGGTAATCAGGTAGTACGACTAAGGGTACGGTTGAGTCCCCTTAGTTGGTGCCTCGAGATATTGAGCCCATTATTAATATTCAACCTTGTACATATATCAGAGAGTTATAACACGGGGAAAACCCTTGTCTGTAAGAACCTTGAAAACCCGAAACCTTGGGAACATAATAGAACATAAAAGGAATAGAAGGGCATTTTTGTCATGGAACCTTGACTCCTACATCCTGGTTGCGAAATTCTTACACAATTTTCCTTGTTAACAATTTGGGCATTTCGTCACTGCAATGTTCTTTAGGCCGGAGTATAACTTTGTATAAAAAGAGGGTATAATGGTCACGCCAGCACCCTTATTTGGGACCTATCCCATTGGAATCCTCTCTTTGCCCTGATCGATGCCCATTTTGGCATACCAAGCTCAAGGAGCTTGCTTAAGACCATAAAGAGATTTCGTAAAATGACAGACAAGGATGGAGTTATTTTGGACATAGCCAGGAGCTTACTCCATGTAGATTTCTTCTTGCAAATTCCCATGCAAGAAGGAAGATTTGACATTCATAAGATGGACCTCCCAATTATGTGACGATGTAAGGGCTAGAACAAGGCAAATGGAATTCATTTTGGCTACGGGGGAAAATATTTCATTATAGTCAATGCGTTCAACTTGAGAGAATCCTTTAAGTACTAAACGAGCCTTATGTGTTTCAACACTTCCATTTGATGCATACTTAGGTCTATACACCCATTTACATCTGACAATTTTTCTTCGTTTCAAAAGAAGTACAAGATCCCAAGTATCATTCATCATTAAATAACAATACTCTTGATTCATTGTTGTATCCCAATCTGGATGGATTGAAGCTTTTGTGAATGTTTATGGATCATGAGTCTTTGAAACTTGAGCCAAAAGAGAATAAGCCCATTGGAACTGTGGATGTGTCTAATGTTGATCTAAAGGATCATCAACAAGATCACCCACTGCTTCTTGTGTTGAATGAACCCATCTAATAATCGGTGGTGTTGGTGTAGGTTTGTGTTTAATGGACTCGTCTAGATGAAGTTGACCATGCAGTGGTGTATTTTCATTCTCATTGTCGTCATTTGAAGAAGGAAAAACCAGAATAGGAACAAAATATGACACAAATTCCCAATATGGCACAAACGTCGAATTAGGCTTGTAGGCCAAGATATTTTCATCAAATTTAAGATCTCTTGTAGTAACAATTTCATTAGAATGAGGTTGAAGAGGGTGGTAGCCTTTGACATCTTCATAATATCGAACAAAATAACACTTCTCACTTTAAGGTTGCAATGATTTCCTTTTCTCATAAGGAATGTGAGCATATGCTACACTACCAAATACATGGAAATGGATTACATTTGACTTAATTTTATTCCATGCTTCTTCTGGTGTTATATTTTTTAAAGCCTCTGTGGGAGTGTGATTTACTATGTAATTTGCACATTTGATGGATTTCGCCCAATATTGAAGACTTAATTCTTTAGAATGGATCATACAATTAGCCATTTCCTTTCATGTGTGATTCTTTCTCTCAACAACATCATTTTGTTGTGGTGTATATGGAACAAAATGTTGCATTTGACTGCCCTGTGCAGTGCAGTAACTTGCAAATTTCTTGTTCACATATTCACCTTCATTATATGTTTTTAACTTTTGAAGTTGATGTCCAGATAATTTTTCTACAAGGTCCTTGTAGGAAAAAAACTTGTCAAAAACTTCACTTTTAAGTTTTATGAAGTAAACCCAAGTGTGTCTAGAGAAGTCATCAATTAAGGTTAATATATACTTACACCGAGAGAAATTAGACCACACAAATCACTGTGAACAAGTTGCAAAGGGGTTGAGGTGTGCTAAGAGGCATTTTTATCAAAATTGTCTTGATGATGTATTCCAAGAACACAACTAGTACAAACACCATTTCTGCAAGAAACAAGAGGAAGACTAGTCACCACCACGTGTTGATTACATAGTTGTTACGAGCGATAGTTTATATGACCAAACCGTTCAAGACAAAGTTTGCTTAAGTCATTTCTATAAGAAACATAAATTAATGAAAAATATGATGACTCAAATTTGTCAAACTTGTACAACCTAGTAATATCATCATCAGTTCCAATTGCGAGGACATGCTTAGGATATTTTAAATCCTTGATTAAAACTTGGTGAAGTGAAAACTATACAATTTTACCTTCATCGGAATCAATGATCTGATACAGTGATAAAAGGTTGCATGAAATACTTGGAACACATAATACATTATTGAAATTACCATTATCTACTTGAACTATTTCTGATCCTACAACATTAAGAGATTTATCATCACCAACAAATATTTTCTTGGTGTTACATTCATTAAGAGGGGAAAAGATGGATTTATCCTTAGCCATATGATAAGATGCTCCATAATCAATAAACCACTTGTAAGATAAGAAGTAGAAGTTTCATTGAAGGAGAAACCATAAACATGAAGTGCACATCTGTTAAGGTCCTAACCCGCACATAAGTAGTTCAATGTATTAAGATGTAATAAAGGTCAATATTAATAAGGCCTTTCAATAAAATAGAATAAGGCGGAGGTAAGAAGACCTAATAGAAGCTTCCGCTTCTAGAAGGATCTTCCTCTAGATGCTTCTCTTAATAGACATATTTAGTATAAATAAGGGTCGAGGGTATGAAAACCCTAGCTTGGAGATTATTGTAACAGAGCGTTGTTCGACTGCAGGTTGCCCCCTCGAAGAGGCCTGTGAACATTGCTTTCTGAATCAAAGTGTTATTTCAGTTGTTGTTCTCATATTATTTCTGTGTTATTGTGGAGATTATGCTGCTTATATTACTGTTATTTTTCCATTTCTAGCATTTTATTTCTATTCTGCGTATTTATTATATCTGGTATCTTGCAAGTGGTATGAGAGCACTTTCCTTGGCAGAAATTGTGGGTATTTTTTTTTCCAGGGTAGAGACGTATTCCAGCGTCTTTAAGCCGCAGAGATATGTCATTACACGCATAAACCCGCGGTTGAGGGATTCATACATGCAGGAAATACAAGTGGTTCTTAAGCGCACATATGTTGGCCACCCTTGTAACCCCTGTTGGTACCCCTTCGAGTGGTAGCGCATCAGACAACAC
>SNQJ01S0087501.1:62193-83276 GCA_010110895.2 Picea sitchensis
TATCCCATTTGACTTTATTTTCATCATTAGTGGGTTCTTTTTCATTTCTCAAGGTAATCCAGTACAATCATTTACTTCTTAGTACATCCTCCATATGGGATTTTCATGAGAAGTAGTTGGTACTAGTAAGCAAAAAATCATTCAGAGAATATGGATTTAAAGGTTGAAGCTAATGGTATGGATGGAAATCACTTGAAAAAATACGTTGTTTAAAAAAAATGACACTGAAAATGAACTACGGATGTGAAAGTTATGCCCTTTTGAAAAAATTCATAAATAATAACCAAAGAGCCATGTGACAAGTATAAGTTGGTCCATGTGGTGATGCTTCTAATCTAAATTTTCCTATAAGCTCACTTTTACAAGTAATTTTCTTATGAAGTGACCCACTTTTATAAAATTAGTGGGAATCACTTTTGCAATGAAATTACTTTAAAGTTGCATGCAAAAAAGAGTAACTAAAAATATTAAACCTACTTATAGTGATTCAATTTTATAAATTAAGTGAAATGCACATTACAACGAATGCATGAAGTTTTTCAAAAAAATAACAAAAAAATATTTGACCTCAAGACCTCTTTACTAAATAAAACAAATTTTAACCAAGTGAGCTATTGTAAAACACATTCTAATCTTGAGTAGCATAGGGGGTGTTGTTTTTGTTGCTATTGTGGAAGACAACTTTGAAGTGCATGTAAACAAAAATTCTTATCATGCATTTACAAACAAAAAGAAAATCATTTTTCGACAATAACAAGAGTTATATCTTGGTTAGTTTACTTGAAAAATGAAATATTTCCCTATGTTTATGATTTTCCAAGATCGCAAAGAGTGCATGGAAAAGAGAATACTTAAAGAAGAAAGCATTTCCCACTATGTTTTTAATTTTTCGAAATTGCACAGAGCATAGGGTAAAGAGCATACACAGATCGAAAATAGTAGCAACCCGAAAATAAAAATATTATCTCTGTAAAAAATTTAAAAAATGGCGTATTCAAGCTTTATGCCTTCATATCTAACTGAAATGGTCATATCTTTGGAAAATGAAATCCTTTTCGAGTGAAATGAAAAACATTTTTAATTAAAATGAGTGCTTAAGACGCAATGGAATAGTCCTCTTAGCCCAAAAATGTATAGAAACAACATAACCATAGATGTGCCAATGCAACTTCAAGATCTCGATATACAACAGGAGTAGGTCTTCAAATGCATTATGATATTGTTATCCCCATTTTTTGGGATAACTAGGAGATCATGTCTCGAGGCCCACATGTCCTATACATGGAGTACCGAGAGCAAGATTGACCTGAGCATGGCCCTGGAGGGCCCACCTTTTCTTCTTCCATTGTCTTTGTCTTTTCAGCAGAATCAACATCCATCACCATCGACTTGGTCTTGTATCAAAAGAGGTTCTTGCTCCATGAGGTAATTGGTCCGGGTATCATGGTATGTGTCACTTTTGGTCATTGAAACCTTTAAATATATGCATATGATTACTCTTATCTCTAACAACTGCTTGGATCTTTCATTTGCTCACTTAACCATATTTGGGGGGATTAACAGGGTGACCTAGCAAGCCCGTGTTTGTAGGTTTTGGTTTGCCACTGGGGGGATTTTTGAAAATCCATCGTCCACTCCCATCATAGCACCACTCTTACATCTTGTTTCCTGCTCACCTATCCCATTTCCCTTGTCCAGGCATTGGGTTGACTTATTTCAGGACTGTACCTTACCTCGTGGGAAGAAGGGGCTAAAGGCCCAGAAGGTAAAAGCAAGATGGTAAAAGATAAAATCCTAAAAAAATGAACCTCGAGATGCTTCACCCAGGGATCCTCGAGAAAGTGATAAAAATTTTCTCAGCAAGAAACAAGAGGGACCCCAAAAAATAATAAAACAAGACCTAATAAGAGGATAGAGGGTCTCATCACGAGCTAGCCTATTAGGTCCATGGGTACCTAGAAGTATGACATTTCCACCAACTGGTTACCATGCCAGGGCAGTGAATCTTGGTTGCATGGCCAAGGGAAAGGGGGTCTCATCACGAGCCAACCTTCTCATATCTGCAAAATTACTTGTGGGTAACGCTGTCATCTCTGGTCACCATGCAAAGGCAGTGTCCCCTGATTAGTTTTTGAACAAAAAAAGCAAATAAAGGATAAAAAGAATAAAGGCAAGAATGGACTTGGATAAAATGCATCCATGACAGGGACAACTCGCCTTCTACAAAGGCACCCATAGGTAACATATTTGCACCCTTGGCCATCATTGCACCCACATGCTTTGACATCCCCTGACCACACCACCCACTTACATTGCTTGGAAAAGGTCTTTCTAGGAACTTTCCTTTTCCTGTGGACACTAGCCCAATAGGACGCCTTGTCTTTTTCCCCAAACTTGTATTTAGGCTTGTGTAATGTCTTTGAGCTATTGACTGATGTATTAGGGATTTTATGCATGTGTTTAATAATATTAATGATGAAATGTGATTGACATTGCTATGATCCCTGTGGATTATGAGCCCATGGAGGGCATAACCTTTGATGTGCAGGACCATACCCGATGAGCAGGTACCATTTGGACTAGTGCACATGGGGAGATGATCAGTTCGGACCTCCATGGGGCTGAAGAGCCCATCAGATGGATGTTGAGACCCCACCATGGGGCAAAGACAAGACATAGATGGATCAGTGTCTTTCACTAGAGAAGAAGAGAATGTTCCACCAGAGGCACCCCGACAGAGCTTGACCTAGGGGGATTTACCCTTTTTCAATGGAACGTTGGCCTTGGAAGGCCTACGACATCACCCATCGTAGCCATGATGTCATCCAACATTATGGACATTTTGGGAGGTAGAATAGGTAGTATTGGCATGTGTGGCAGGTTGGAGAACCCCAAGGAGGGATAACGTTTTTCTCCAGGATGCCCATTTTCCCTAGAAGGGGCTAACACCTCCCTTAGGAGGGGTTCTTATCTCTTTATAGCTCAATTAGGTTTTTAATTTGACAATTTAATGTAAAAATAGTATGATTTGATATTTTGGCTGTGTCGGCCTTTTACCTGACCTAAAATGTAAAATTAGGTCAAGTTTTTGTATAAATGAGGGATTTTCACTCTCATTTAAGGATCACAATTGACTCACTCATTAGTGAGGTCTGAAATTTGCACCCTATCTTGGGTAGTTGGCTGATTTAAGGAAGGCGTACTTGTTGAAGGAAGATATTTTTGGCACATTTTTTCATTTCTCTTGAAGGAAGGTGTTACAACTGGGGTTTGCATACTATTTCATGGTGATATGCAAGTGTTTTTTATGCAAAACTTCTTGAATGAATGGTTGTAGTCTTATATTCTTGCATATGTTTATAATTTGTTGATTAAAAACCCTAGGTGACAAGCACACAAGTAGGTCCTTGTCTCATGTCCCCTGATAGAGAATTTTTCAGCCATTGAAGAGGAAAAGAGAGCCTAGCCATAGCTACACTCCTTTCTCCTCTTCCCCTTTGCTAGTCGTACATGTTTGAGATCAATAAGGAGAAGATGTCCCAGGCCTAGTTTATCTACACTTAGGGCCATTTTTCTTCTAGGGTTTGATGATAGAGCCTTGTTGTAGCAACACTCTCCCTCATTTGACTCTCTTGTCTTGACTTTATCTTTCATTCTAGTTGTTTTTTCCATCTAAGAAAGGAGGAGAGAGCACAAGGCCTTGCCATAGCAACACCAGAGTGAGCCTCTCTCCCCTAGGGTTTTGTCTCTGAGGCTCTGCCATAACATCACTTCAGATCTCTTCCCTCCAATCCTTAGTCTTCCTCCTTCAACCCTTGCATCCTCCTTTAATTTGACTCCATTTTACCTTAGAAGGCACTGATCCTAAGACCTCCAGCGTTGAAGTGAAATTGGTCAAATAACTCTCAAAATATTTGAATCTCAAACCCTAACTATACTAACCCTAACCTACTAACCCTAAGTTGTTGACGTCATCATCGGATATCTCATCTTTAAAGCAAAAACGTTTACTTTATAAGCAATTGAATGGTAGTTGAAGGCATTAATTGAGTTAAAGTATTGATTTGTTGAATTGAATGCCATATCGTTCTAGTATTTATTGGTGAAGTGACATTACTTTTATTGCTATTTTGTAAACATTGACTTCGTCAACATTTACTTTCAAATTGCTTATATTGAATATCAGATAGTTGTTGATATATATGAAGTACTAACCAAGCTTGCATATATTAGTTTATTGTTTCTTTGTTCTCGGACAAGGATTCTACTTGGTTATCTTTGTTGGCTATAAGTTGGACTATCTGTTCTGGTGGTGATTTGTGAAGGGGGAAACTTGTCATTGTTTGATTACCCTTTAGCCTCTTCAAAACCCCAGGTCACCGAGGACATATCCCCTGGGCCTCACCTCCCTAAAGAGAAAGAACCTCCCCATCGTGGTGACATTGGGTGGGATAGGTTCCTGTTACGCCAATTTGGCCTTCTACTTTATAGCCTTTCTTCCTAGATACAAACTGTGCGATAACAGATACCATGTTTGAAAACACAGGTATTGCAATAGAGGACCAACACCTTTCAATACCACTCACAAAACCATATCAAATATCAACGCACCAATGTTTTTATGTGGTAAAATCCATGTATGGAAACATCCACATCCCCAACCAACGTGGCCACTTGAGACAATTTATTAATGAAAAATACAAATATTATAAGAGATTTTATCGCAATTGATCATCGATAAATGACCCTCCATGCTCTTTAAATAGAGATCATGGTACAATCGGGTCTTAAACCATGGATCAATGTAGCCGTTAAGATTGAGGATAATATGAGCCATCACATCACTCTATGTCATAAACATATCATGACCGTTGGATTACAAATGCATACTAATGCATATTAAAGAAACACACTTTAACCTAACGACACATTAGACCAAGTTGATATTGACTAACTTTTAAGTGTCTTATTATCCTAACATAGGGAAACTAATCTACATGGAACTACACCATGAGACTAAATCAAATATAATTTTGAGTTATTACTCATCATTACATAACTTCATTTATGTATTGCTAAATTGGTATTTATGTTGTTACTTATTTTCCCTGGGGTGTAGGGAAGTTGGTGATGGAGTGTACTGTTAAAGAACTTTGTTATGTGAAGTCACCGGTTCGAAACCATGCTTTACCTTTTGTGTTGTGTATGGGGCATCATGGGCACACTTGGAGTTTATAGTGGTAGCAGTCAAATAACATGACCACATTTCACATGAGTACGTGCTTGACTAGTTGTCGATTCTTCTAGTCACAAAAAAATATTGTTACTAATTATTGGATAAAAGGTTGTAATGTGATGCAAAAAAATGCAAATCTTATAGACAAATTATTCTTAACAACAATTATTAATTCTTATTAAATTTTGCATAGAAATCAAAATTATCCTTTTACAAACATAATGACCGAATACACAAAATAAATACAAATATTCTTACCCATATCTAAATATGTAAAACAAAATTTATGAATTAAACAGTGGATTAAGTACAAATGTTTATGACCCATGTATGCCCGAAAGGGTCTCACACATGGTATCATATCTCTAGTTTATCAATTGGAACCTAGTGCATACCTACCTATGACAAAACTATGATTAGAGTTTAATGTACCAGAACTTAGAAATAGTAACAACCCAAAAATAGAACAATCCAAAATCTTAAGAAGGGAATTTAATGTGGAACTAAGTTCCATATTGCATGGTAAATAATTCTACCATTCAAATAACCCTGAGAGAATACCTTAAAAACCCGAAAGAGGAGAGAAGTAGAGAAAAGTAATTAGTACACCTATTCAAACCACATGTTCACTAGATTTAAACCACCTATACGCTTGTGAAAGGCCTCACCTGTAAAAGGGGCAAAGACAAAAGGGGAGGGGGGTAGATGATGTATACATTGTTGGCACACTTACTTATACTGAGAGCGGGGGTGAATCAATATAATACTAATTTTTATTTTATTACAATATTTCCTTTCAATATTTATCAATATATTATTTTACCAACTGTAGCAGTTAATGATAAATATACAACCATGCAATTCAAAATACACAAAGATTTAATGTGGAAACCCAAATGGGAGAAAAACCACAAAAAAAATCTTTTATAGAATCGTGTAGGCACCAACCTGTTGTTACAATGTTTGCAGACACCAACCTGCAAGAGACACCAATCCCCTCTCCTGAGCACCAAATCAACAACAATGTTTGCAGGAACCAACCTGCAAAAGACACCAATCCCATATCTTGAGCACCAACTCAACAACAATGTTTGCAGGCACCAACCTGCAGGAGACACCAATCCACTTGGTTGAGCACCAACTCATCTCTCCCTGTAGGCACCGACCTACAACTGTTATATTATCATGAAAACACCTACAGAAGATACCAATCCCCTTGGTTGAACACCAACTAAGAAATTATGTTTGTATCAATCTATTGGAAACATCAATCTTCTTAAGCTATCAACAAAATTAGATTTTGTCTTTCCTTCAAGTTTTCACCTGTACAAGTCTGTTGCTTTGTCTATGTTGTCATAGTACTCTCCACCAATTCACATTATGCATGAAATCATAAGTTCCTTAGACCTTGCAACTCCCAACCACCCTTAGACAAATACATTTCTCTTTCTTTCATTTTCTCACTCCTGAGAACCTCAAAGCTTCGCTTCCTCATCTGCAACTTACTTCCACGACTCTTACATCTTTCAAACTTGGTTCTACAATTCATAACCCCACACTCTCTTTCTTCGTTCACCTCATTTACACACACTCAAATCTCTTTCTTCGTTCACCTCATTTACACACACTCAAAATTGATTTAGGCATTGTTTTTATAGAGTATAGTCTCTCATGGGTTTGTCCACATACAAAAAGGATTCATGCTCAACGGGTCGACTATGAATCCTTTGATTTTCCTTCAAACCAGACTATAAGGTCCCTTAAAATCGGGTTTAATTTATTTTATTGCACAAGATACTGCACAAGTGCACAACTACAGTCAAATGAGTATAGGAACAAATTGCAGTTGTTGATTTATTCGCTCACCTCTAGAATACACAACATATGTACTATACCTAGGGAGGATAATGGGTACCCAATGGGAATGGGTGGTTATGCATTAGTGGAGACCATTCAATGTGTGGCAAGGTGGACTAATTCCACCATGGTATTAAATGCTGGCCCACTACAGGAAGTTATATATAATAGATGGGTAGTTAGAAATAATAAACGGGATTTCTAGAAGATACCTACTCTTAGAATGTTCCTAGGAGATAAAGAATGCTATAAAAAGAAATGTAAGCAATGCACCACATGGTGAGGAATATTGTGAATGTACAAGCATTGTTTTAGGAGTGTTATCCTTCCTTATGATTACTATATATGTTACTCTACCTCAAGGCTTTCTAATTTTGTGTTGAATATTGTGGTGAATGGTTTTGTGTATTATTGGTGTATATTATTGGTTATTTATGAAGTATATTTACATCTCAGTATATATATATATATATATAAACATCTGTATGTATCAGAGATCTTTCCTTGGGAAAAGAAGGGAATAAATTTTGTTTATTTTTGCAGAAATTGTTTAACAAAAAAGGGGGCGATGCACTTTAGGTTCAGAAATGATCTGAGACTTTCTGTCGAATTTTTAGAAATTAATTGATATTTGGATTCCTCTTGGAAAAAATACCCAATTTCAAAAAACAAAATCAGCCGAAACAAAGTCCAAGCAAAGTTATGATCATTTTAAATTCGATAGTTTTTGTGAAATTTTAAGGACAATTTCCATATAAAGTCATTTCAAAACCCCAGTTTCTTGGTGCAAATTTCTCCGCTACGATGCAATTTTAACAGAAACAATGGACCCAGTACTGAAGAACATAAAAAATATAAAGTCGTCCTCTGGAATACTATGGAAAATGGGGTTATGGATAAATTTAAGCGATGATGTTAGGGTATGTTGGCAGGAAGTTAACTTTGATGATATCCTTGCACTTTCAGATAATGAATGTGAAAATTTGTTTTTGGACAAGTGGTATCGTTCCAAGAGTAAGGATAAATAATGCAACTGCTATTTATTTCCATGTGGCAATTCTATATTACAGGTTCTAGGATGTATTCAAAAGAAGATATAATTGTTTCTATTAACCCTAGTTGTATGTATAATTTTATCAATGTTCAATTGGTTAATAGATTGCAAGTTGCTGCAAAGAATATTCAAAGAACACAGGTTGAAAGTGAAAATATTCAAATGTTTAAAGATTTGAAGATTACTATGGATAAATATGTGTTGCATTCAGATTTTTATGCTATGGATATGTATGAAGTGGATATTGTTTTGGCTATCCTTGGATAGAATTATTGGGTACCATTAATATTAATGTGAAAAAGAAATTTTTGAAGTTGTGGTACAAGAAAAAGAAAATCACATTGCAGGATGTGTCTCTTAGTAAGACCAACGGGCCCATGGAAAAAAGCATAGAATTTATTGTAGAGTCCGTAGTTGAATCTGAGGCAGAGTATACAAAAGGAGATGAAGCAATGCCACATGAAGAAAATAGTAAAGAAGCTAAGGATGTCATTGAATCCAAGGCACAAAGGGTTTCCGATTTGAAGAAAAAGGAACCATTTTCTACATTTGTTGTATATTTCCATCCACATAATATTGCGAAACAACAATCATTAAGACAAGGGCGTGAGAATCAACACACTTATGCACCAACAGGTAACCAGAAAGGAAACCAATCAAGAGGTGCATGGAGGCCTACCAACACTACAAGAAAACATCAAGCTAGAGAATTGATCCCATGGCAACACTGGCACGATGCAGAACAAAGTGGAAAGGAAACAGTTGGACATCATGTTCATCTTCCATTAGGATGGATCGATGGTCGTACTTGGTACCAATTATCTACAATTATCAGTTGATCATATTGTATGGTATTTTCTCATGTTTCGGGGATGAAACATGCTTAAGGGGGGTGGAATGTACTATACCTAGGGAGGTAATATGGGAGGTTCCAAATGTGAATGGGGTTATGTATTATTAGTGGAGTCTGTTCAATGTAAGGTGGAATAGGTCCATCATGATATTAAATAAGACCCACTATGGTAGTTACATATAATAAATGGGTAGTTAGAAATAATAAATGGGATTTCTATAAGTACCTACTCTAGAATGTTCCTAGGAGATAGAGAATGATATAAAAGGAAATGTAAGCAATGTAATTGGCATGGAGAAGAATATTGTGAATGTATAACCATTGCTTGAGGAGTGTTATTCTTCCTTAAGGATTAATATATGGTGTTACCCTTCCTCAAGAGTTTTCTTTACTTCTTGTGTTGAATACTGTGGTGAATGGTTTTGTGTATTATTGGTGTATATTATTGGTTATTTATGAAGTATATGTAGATCGCTATAGATATATAACAACATACCTCTAACACTCAGAAACCATCTAAAGCACCCTTGATTTGACCTCAACCATTGATTTGGTCTCTACTCACCAAAACAAGTAAAGAAATCTCCACGCTCAACAATTGTTGGATCAGTCCTCAGATTGTAGATATAGTTCTAGGGCCTTTAACCTCAATTTCACAATAGTCATCGGATATGGTCCTTGATCAGATCATAACCATTGATATCATTCCTCGAATATCGATACCATCAGGATATTGGGCCCCTGGGTACTCGGGATATCAGCCCCACAACCGTCAACACTCATGCCTTCAACCATTCATCTGATATATAATATACCAATGTGGTATGGCTACTAACATGGTCTCTATTGACATGAAGATTAAATTTTTCCACCCTTTAAAAATGAAGCTTCATCTTTTCCTGAGCCATGGAGCCGCCCTTAGTCCAAAATAGAAAGGAATCAGAATCACCTGTTCCTTTTCGGGTTTCGAAATTCAGTTCTTCTCGAGGTGTGATCTTAAACTATCCCTTTTTCCCGATGCCGAAATCTCGAAGCCTTTTCAAAATATTAATAAATATAAAGTAAAAAGGGGGAAGAAATGAATGTTACTTTTTCTGTTGTTTACCACAAAGCACTCTTTAATTCATAATTAATCAAATCCCTAAACACAATTATCTCTCTCTTAGTCTTTCATGATTCAGTTTTCTCTCTGCTAAAGCGTTTTCAAACTCTTCTCCTTCGAACTCCCAGTCCTCGATTTTCCGAAAAGTAAAAAGTAAAAAGTAATTTTCTACTAATCGTGATTAATTAAAGTTTTTTAATGCGAATGATTAGTGCCTCGCTAATCCCATCGCAATTTCATGATCTGAGGTTTACTTGTGACATATCCCCTGATGACAAGATCCCCGAAGTTCCAAAATGAGAAATCGCGTTTTGCCCCTTGCTAATCCCATCAAATTTCGTGATCCGGGGTTTACTTGTGATATATCCCTGGACGGGAGGATCCTCGAAGTTTCGAAATGCAAAATCGCATTTTGCGCCTCGCTAATCCCATCAAATTTTGTGATCCGAGGTTTACTTGTGACATATCCCCTGACGACAGGATCCCCAAAGTTTCGAAATGTGAAATCGCGTTTGCTTTAAACAAACCCTAAGATTAAAAGATTAAGTTGTTTTCAAAACATGATTAATGATAACTAAGCTGCTTTTCGCTTTTCGGGAATTAAGGAAGGCAGTGATTTTCAGGTTTTCAGTTTCGAAATCGCCGATATACGACAGTATTAATAACGTGTAAATGAAAATATTTTTGACGTGAATTCATATCTCTAAGCATATCTTTCAAATTAAAGCATTTATTTTTCATTGATGGTATCAGTACGCTGGCTACAACACAAATTTAGAGATTAATAAGGGTCCTATGTGTCGAAGTTCATTCTCAACCTTTACCTTTGTAGCGAGTCACATTTGTCTAGTTTTATACACTTTTCTCTATAAACAGGTTTCTGGTATAGTATAACCACCATGGCACCCAAGAAGGCCACCAAGAAAAATGAGGAAGTTGTAGAGGTCTCGAGTCCAGATAGAGATGTCATATCTGATACAATACCACATGCCATCGATTCCATAAAATCCTGGAGGCAGATTTTTGAAATGCTCGATTATGAGATTAAGAACTTCCCCCATGATGCTGACAACAAACTCCGAGATATAGCAGAGTCAGAACTTCACAAGGTGGCTACGTTGTCGCGACTCTTGACTTACAACGACATGATTAGTTGGGCTTTAGAGAAAGCAGACGTGCAGACAAGGAGCATTCTGGACAACCAAGGGGTCGTCATCGGCTCCTTCAGACCATAACATATACAAGTAATGTATAAATTGTCTTCCTGTCCCAAATACATTTATAATAAAGATTTCGTCAGTGAGTTTCAGAGGAAAGAATGTTTTGAGTCAGACCAAATGTATCCTGACATAATAAAAGACTGATGGAGAAACAAAGAAAAATTCAGGGCCGACACACATGGTGTTTATGCCACAATGTCTTTAAAAGAGTACATGTCTTATGTGGTGATGATGCTATGTAGGCTTTTTGGTAAAGAAAGTCCTACCCACTTCCCAACGGAATGGGTACCTCTTTTGCATGAGGCCGCAGAAGGTTACATCTTCAATTGGGATAAGATTTTATTCGATAACATAGCAAGAGAGGTTATGGAGTACCAGACTACAAGATCAAAAGGCCAAACAACAACCTTTTATATGTCTGCATACATCATGGATGCTATATGCTTCTCAACTCCTTTCCCTTTGATGAATTGGAGTTGGAATCCGACTTACCTGGAGCCTATTCATGAATATCATTCTAAACTTTGGGAAGAAAATGCCAAAGATTCATTCTATGAGATTTGTCATTTCGTGGTAATACCACTACACTAGATGCTATAAGACTGTGCATTTCAGAGTTGGTCATAGGTAGCCTTCGGGCAATTGTTGATTAGTTTATAGAGGAGAATTTCTCCTACATCATAGTTTTCATATGTTCGATTCCTCCACATGCACTCCCAAAATTCCTCCCTGACAGACTAGTGTGAAAGGAAGTAGGTTATCAAATAGTAATGGGTGGAATCAAGATATAATTAAAGACAGCTCAAAAGAAATCCTGGCCTGTTTTTCCCGTTCAAATTGGAAAATTTTCACTTCTCAACTTGGGTCATTCCAAGGTCGAAGCGGCAGCACTGGAGGGGGTCAAATTGGTAGATCTCGAGCACAGGAAGCACGATCCTTACTAGTTAGTGGGGAAACACATGTCCCACTACAATATGAAAACATATGAACATGAGTAGTCCCCTTGGGATGACATGTTCAAAGGGACTAAGACTTATAAAGAGGTGTTAGAACGAGTACAGACACTGTCGTCCGAATTGCAAGCTAGTTTTCGGACCTTTCAGAAGCATAAACGGAGTGGTCTACCCAAATTACTGCAAGGAGAAGCAATCACCCTTCCCCAGGAACAATAAAATATTCCCCCATGCTTCGAACAAGAAGCACAGGAGAAGGGCAATCCCGAAAAAGTCCCACAGGATACTGAAAGGCCCCCACAAAACAAAGAGGCCTTATAGACGAATAAACCAGAGACAAAAGTAGAGAGGAGCTCTAGGATACCTCTCGAGTTCAGTAAGCTTACTCCCCCTTCATCACCTAGTGTTGATGTCAATATGCCTAAGGCAATAGGAGGGAAAGGATCTATAGAGCTAGGAAGTCCCATAGCGTCCTTAACCCCCTTACAGTCTGCTTTTGGATTCCCACAAACAGAAGCCCTATTTGTTGATGACCTCACCTCTATCTCCATAGATGAGATTCCTCCTTCTGATTATTGTTTCAACAGAAAGAGGAAGGCTTTCCTGAAACAAGACATGTATATGAAGGAGGGGAGTATGGTAAAAAAACATAAAGTCTTGCTACATGGACAAAATTTGGAGGAGGAGGATTTCACTACAGAAATAGCAGGTTCCATGGGAGCTATGGAAACAAAAAAAATTTTTACCATGGGAAACATGAGAACGTGGATAAAGAAGAGTAATAACATGATATCTCAATTACAGGATCAGTTAAAGAATGCTAAGAAGAACATCATAGAAGAGGTGAGTAAAATCTTGGAGCATAACAGGGTTGTCGAAAGGCTAGAAATTCAATCACTCAAATCAAGCCTGGACAAAGTGAACCAGAGGATACAAGCAAGTCAGGTGCATGTTTCTCAGCAAAAAAAGCATGCAAAACAGTTACAAGCTAAGCTAAATTTGATGGAAGGTCGGGTTATAGACTTAAAGGATTTCCAGGCCCTCTCGCTGGAAACCCATACAAAGATAGAAGTTGAGCAACAAAGACTGATCTCCAAAATAGGGATCATCCATAATTACTTTCAAGAGGTAAGCAAATATCTTGATAATATTATTTTACTAGAAAAGGAAGCTAAAGCAACAAGAAATACTTTCCAAAAATTGGTTGCATGTTCAGGGAATAAAGAGGTGACGAAAAATCTAAAGCTCTCTATCATGGAACAACTAAAAGGAGGCATCATGCTCAAGGTATGGGAAACAAATATGTATGAGAGCAAGAATATAATCAAAGAAATCAAAGATGATTGTGAAGGAATATTCAATTCTTTGGATAAGCAAGCATTAGGCATTGAAAAAAATGACTACTCCGAGTCACTGGGGCAGATAAACATTGAAAAACAGTAGTTGGACTGCAAAGAAGGTTTGAAGAAGATTTAGATTGAAATTTTACAATTGAAGGAATTTATTGATGCCAACCTAATAAACAGATGGTTGGTACAGCCTAGTTTAAAATTGCAAGTGATCAAGTTTTCCGACCAAGGTTTTGAAGACTGGTTCCCAAAGGTACAAAGAAAGTTTTATCTGTTTGAGACTAAAGATCTTCCAACACCTCCTAGAAACTTAGTCCATTTTCTGGAGAAATGTATTGAATGTGTAGCATCAAAGGAGGGAGAGACTTCAACTAAGCAATGAAGTATAATTTGGAAACTCATATTGTTGGAATGATAGATAGATAAACAAAATTTAATGGTGCAACGGTTAAGGTTGCAGTTTTGTAACTATTTTTCTCCTAGAAAGTAGGATATTGTTAACCATCAAGTATGGATGACCTTGTATAAATATAGGGAACAAAGACTAAAACGGGGCCTTTTGATCTCTAGGAAAAAATGACTGTTGACGAAGTAATTTTGAAGAGACTCTAAATTAATAGAAATGCAGATTG
The DNA here is from genome assembly GCA_010110895.2 of Picea sitchensis. Taxonomy (NCBI): domain Eukaryota; kingdom Viridiplantae; phylum Streptophyta; class Pinopsida; order Pinales; family Pinaceae; genus Picea; species Picea sitchensis. The sequence goes on from SNQJ01S0087501.1 coordinate 76,450, forward strand.
AAGATTCCAGATCTTGTCACTTTTGAGTTATGTGTTTCCGTGTTATCTCATCTTTCTTATATATGTTTAATTTACGAATGCTTAGTTACAATTTAGTACAACCTCTACTGTGGAAATTATTATTCTTTTTATTTCAAATCATTTACAGTTTTTCCTCTATATCCGTTATCAATGGATACAAGACCTGTAGATGCTTAGATTTCAACATCATATGCTTCATTAATATTTTTCTCATTTCATAGTCTTCTGTTACAATGTGAGATTCCTCTGAAATTGATGCCTCACTTTGCTAATAGATTTATGTTTTTCTCCATATCATGCATGTTTCTTTTCTTTAAAATTTAACTCAGATACATGAAAAGACCTACAATTTGGTCATAGTATTTATTTTTGTCTTGACATCATTCTCGTTACATTGTGGAATAGAGATAACCAGCCTAAAAAGAAAACACGAAACTTTATCCTCCTTTACTTTCTTCCTTCATGACAGTACCAGTTGCAAGGAAGCCTAACATCGAGCTCGGTCTCTCGAATCAAACCAACATTGCTCTAAATTTATTAAACACTATTTTTCAAACAACAAATAACCGGGTTGACTTAGAACGTTCACGGGCAGCAATTGAGAGAGATATTAGTATCCAAGAAAACTGGGAATTTCAACAGAGACAGTTGAGAAACCGACAATAGCCTTTACCTTTTTATCAGTCTTTTTCTATTCTTAGCTTCCTCTGTTTTTTCAGATGCCTTGACATTATACTTTAAAGCCTTAAATTATAAAATCAGGAACATATTTTTGGCGCCGTCGTTGGGGAACAGAGAAACAAAGTTTTTTCCCTGGGGAGAACGACATTGATACTTTCTTTCTTTGATAGTGAACTAAGTTCAAAAACCTTCTAAGGCTACCTTTATCTTTCACTTGGCGACTCCATATTGTTTAAGCTGGCTCTTAACCAGAAAAACACCAGAAAGAATCTAGACAACAAGCAGATTTCACCTTTTTCGGACCCCGAAAAAATTCTAAAATATAGAAGATACTTCCGCCAGACTCTCTCATCCACAAATAAAAAATTTCAACCTAAGTTTACACAGTATGAATCAGAAGATCAACGCAGTGAATCAAGTATTCCACCCCTTTGTGGGAAATACCCCGTTGATAAAGTCACACCCCTTGAATCAGATCTAGTTCATTCGGTCTTTGAGACTGAGGATTTCTCAGCCTTTTCACACACCGATAGAAAACAAAGAGATTCCTCACTTCCTGTGGCGACTCATTCTCCCTCCCTTCTCGAAGTTTGTTTTCCCACATCTCAAAACTCAAACAATTATCCTATATATCTTGACTAAACTTCTGTTTATTCTCCTGTATTCTCACCCTGTGGTTCTGAAGGAACCAATCCACATTCCCCAAGATCTTCTTTCTCAAGTTTCTTCCCCTTCGATAATCAGTTTCTTGAAACCCTTCCTTACAACCCCCATACTTTAACCATTAACTCCACAATGGCCGCGACCGGAGGAGGTGGGGCTGGAGGTGCTGCCGTGGGTGGTTAAGGAGGAGGAGCGGGCTGCCAAGCACCGCCTCTTCGGATATTTGCAAAAGTTGTTGCAAGATACGCCCCTCTGGTTCTACTAGTCCCTCTCCATGATTTACTAGAAAATTACATGAAAAACCTGCCTAAGTTGACGGGAGAAGGAGACTTGATAGCAGTAGAACACATAAATGTTTTTGATCAATTCACTAACATTCTTGGATTGGAACATGAAGATTTTTACTCCAGACTCTTGGTTCAAACTTTTGAAGGGAAAGTAAGAACCTAGTTTTGAGGCCTAGCCGTCGGATCTATACCATCATATGATGAACTTGAAAACGCTTTTATCAAACAATGGGGCGAATGGAAAGACCATCTTTATTATCTGACCGAATTTGGAGCTCTTCGAAAGAAAATTTTCAAATTGATCCTCGAGTTTACACAATGGTTTAACAAATTGTACAATAAGATCCCAACTGAGGTCAAGCCCTTACAACCTGCAGTGAAAGTGACTTTCACTGGAGCTTTTGACCTTGACTTCGCCCTGTTATTAAGGGAGATAAGATCAGTAGATCTTACCAAGATGCAAGATGATGCCCTCAAAATTGAATCTAATATGATGGCATCAGGAAAGTTGAAAGCTAAATTCGATACGAGAAACAAAGAAATCAAGAGATACAGAGAGCAAGGAGCACCCTCTGGATCAGGAAGATCTTTAGAAGAAAAAATGGACAATATGGCTAGAATCATCAAAGAATTGTCAAACAAAATATCGAGAATGGAACTAGAACAAGATAAGAATGAACATTACCCTAGAAAGGATTTCAGAAAGAAACCTAACCCTCAAAACCACCAATTTTTTTTAATAATGAAGATCAAAAGATCCAAACTCCTTTTAAAAGTGAAAAATTTGTAGGAGGACAAGACTTGGAGGATTTCGAGGAGTTAGAAGAGGATATGAACAATATCGGTGATGACTGCCTACAACCTTACATAACGAGACATGATTATGAAAAGTATTTGACCACAGAGTGTGGGACCGAGAGTAGCAAGAACGACAGTGTTTCAGAAGATTTGACCTATCAGGGAATAACAGATGGGATAATGGTTGAGCTTCACCAGAAATACAACCTGAGACCTAGAAACATGGTTTCCGCAATCGTTCCAGTTAAAAAAATACTGCTGAGGTTTGAAATTGATGAACCAGTTTCAAAAATCATTGAGAAACAGAATGAAGGGACTAAGGCCGCTAACATCCAGTTCACTAAAACAAAGATAGTGGAAACGCCACCCTTGAGCATGCAAAAAATAGATACCCCTGTTACCGAAACAAAGGCCCCTCAGTCAAGGAAAACTGAAAATAAAGGGTCGGAGGTTCAAAACATGGAAATCGACAAAACCATTGGAAGTTTCAACCTAGAAAATGAAATCAATAAGATCAAAATTCCTATTCCTCTTGTAGAACTGGCTATAAACTTGATATACCAAAAACAAATTGCTAAAATGATTAATATTTCTGAAAATGAAAGTCAGGCCGATGTTATAAACATAGAGGATGAAAAACCTAACATAATTTTTGGCCCACACTTTGAAGGTGCCAAAGACATTGTTGCCCCTTTCTACATTACTTTGACCGTTCTCGACCATCTTCTCCATAACTGCATGTTAGATTTTGGGGCATATCACAATGTGATGCCTAAAGAATTCATGGATAAACTCGGCCTTGAAATCACCAGGCCTTATCGAGATTTATATTCTTTCGATTCGAGAAAATTCAAGTGTATAGGTATGATAAAGGACTTAGTTGTAAACCTTGCACAAGTACCTTCAAAAAGTGTTTTAATGGATGTAGTTGTTGCAGATATATCCCCAAAATATGGCATGCTCTTGTCTCGATATTGGGGTGCCAAACTTGGAGGTTCCCTTCAACTTGATATGACGTACACAACAATTCCAGTTTTCGGGGGGCAGTTCACACGACTGTACAGGGAAACCAGGTTAGCATTTATGGTCAATGATCCTCTCAGCCCAAACAATTATCCTGTATATATTTTCGATCAGGATTTACGTAATTGTATATTATCTATAGATTATGATGTGGATGCATGTATAGAAGAAAATTGTACATAAAATAAAAAAGAAAAAGAACCAATAGAACAAGATGTGTATAACACTGGTGTTTGGAAAATGTTTTTTGATGGTGCCTCATCTTATCTTGGAGCTGGGGCTGGAGTAATTTTTGTGGCACCTGATAACCAATTTGTTATCCCTTTCTCTTATAGGCTTCAATGGAACCTAGACCACATCAATAACATATGTGAGTACGAAGCTCTAGTGTTAGGGTTAGAGGCCGCTAGGAAAATGAAAATTAAAAACTTGGAAGTTTTTGGTGATGCAAAGTTGATCGTGAGACAGGTTAATTGCCAGTATCAGGCCAAACATCCTAGGTTAAGGTCATATTGAAATTGTGTTTGGGACCTAATCAATTTTTTTTTCTCCTATGTTAATGTTCATTTCATCCCGAGAGCCGAAAATCAGCAGGCGGATGCTTTAGCCAAAGGAGCTTCAAGTTTCGCACCTCCCACTGCTTTCAAACTTAAATATCATATACAAATGAGACACAGACCTTCCATACCCAATAACATACAACATTGACTAGTCTTTGAGGACGATGAACAACTCCAAAAATTTCTAGAAACGATAGATGAGTTCTTCGAAACCCATGCTGACCAAGAGAACCAAAATGATCCTATTTGGATCATACAGGAAGGGGAGGACCCCCAAGAGTTCCAGGATAAAATCGCAAATCACCGGATGTTGGTTTAAAAAAATAATCAAATACCCAAGGGCATGATTCCCTTAGAAAGGATTTTTAGTAATGATGACATCCCTTTGAAGACTACCTTACAGCCTCAGCTGGAGGAAGTTGAAGATTGAAATATAGGTTCTGATGAGAGTCCCAGACTAGTGAAAGTGTCCATATACCTGTCTCCCGAAATCAAGAGTAAATATGCTGAGTTGCTTAGAAAATACAAAGATATTTTTTCCTTGTCTTATGACGAGTTGAGAACTTATGATATAACCATCATGGAACATAAAATCCCACTAAAACCAGGTGTCAAACCTTTTAGACAGAAACTTAGGCAGATTAACCCTATCTTGTTACCGGTGATAGAAAAAGAAGTAAAAAAACTCCTGGATGCTAAAATCATAGTTCCACTAAGATACTCTGAGTGGGTAGCCAACTTGGTCCCAGTAAGAAAGAAAAACGACGAGATCAGACTGTGCGTTAATTTCAGAAACCTGAATCGATCATCACTCAAAGACAATTACCCATTGCCTAAGATGGATCACGTCTTAGAAAAAGTAGTTGGAGCTAACCAAATGTCTATGATTGATGGTTTTTCAGGTTAAAATCAGATTGTAGTGCATCAAAACGATAAAGAAAAGACTGCTTTCACTACCCTGTGGGGTACTTTTATGTATTATAAAATGCCCGTTGGTTTGATGAATGCAGGGGGTACTTTTCAGCGGGCCATGGATATCACTTTCGTGGGTGAAAGGGAAAAATTTGTTGTTATCTACCTTGACGACCTGACTGTGTTCTCCAAATCTGATGCCGAACATCTAACACACCTTAGGCAAACCTTTGAGAAATTCCGAAAATTTGGTTTGTCACTCAACCCCAAGAAATCTCATTTCACGATGCAAGAAGGTAAGCTCTTGGGCCATATCGTGTCTAAAGAAGGAATCAAAATCGATCCAAAAAGGGTTGAAGCAATAGACACTATAAAGTTTCCTAGAAATGTAAAAGAAATCCAGTCTTTTTTAGGAAAAATAAATTTCTTGAGGAGATTCATTCCTAACTTCGTCGAGATTGTGAAATTGATAACATATATGCTCAAAAAGGACAGCAAGGTGAGATGGACTAGAGAAGCCAAAACGTCATTTCAACGCATCAAGAAATTAATAAGTGAAGCATCGGTCTTGGCAAGTCCAGATTACACGAAAGATTTTTTGTTTTTTTCTTTTTCCTCAGAACATACCATTGCAGCTGTCTTGTTACAAAAAAATGAAGAAAGTTTTGAGCGGCCTATTGCGTTTTTTAGCAAAAGCCTCAGAGATGTTGAGTTGAAATATGATATAATGGAGAAACAAGCCTACACAATGGTGAAAGCTCCGAAGGCTTTCAGAACTTATGTGTTACATTCAAAGATCATAGCCTATGTACCCTCTAGCTCTATTAAAGACATCCTGGTGCAACCAGACATCAATGGAAGAAGAGGTAGGTGGTTAGCTAAGATCTAGGAGTTTGATCTAGAAGGCAAGACAACTAAAATTATCAAAGGTCAAGGTTTAGCCAAATTGCTTGCCGAATCAAATTTAAAAGCACTTGGGATAAATCGACTGCAAGAGGACGAGGGATTCCTAGAAATAGACGAGCTTGATATCACTGTACCTACAGCCAAAATCCAAGATAAGTTTTTGGCTTCAGCGTGGTATCGCGACATTTTCCATTACCTACTCACGCTTCAATGTCCTAGTGAGTTAACCCCGTCAAAAACTAGGACGCTAAAGTTACATGCAGTAAAATACTGTATCATAGATTCTAAGTTGTTTTGGAAAGATCCCTTGGGTTTTCTACTGAGGTGCTTAGTTGAGACTGAAACAAAAGGGGTTATAGATGAATTCCATGTTGGAGTATGTGGAGGACATCATGCTTGGCGAGAAACAACGTATAAAATCTTAAGAGTCAGATACTACTGGCCCAAATTGTTCACAGGAGTGAACACTAAAGTTCGAAATTGCGTCCCATGCAAGTTTTTCACAAGCAAACAGAGAGTCCCATCTTTACCCTTGGTTCCAGTTAAAACCGAAGCCCCGTTTCAGCAATGGGGACTTTATTTCATCGGAGAAGTTCATCTACACTCCAGTGCGCAACACAAATGGATCCTAACTGCTACTGATTATTTCACTAGGTGGGTAGAAGCTATCCCAACAAGGAATGCAACTGACTTAGTAGTAATCGGTTTCTTGGAAGATAATATCTTATCCAGATTTGGTTGCCCTCAAAAAATAGTCACTGACAACGCACATGCATTTAAGTCGATGGCCATGATAATTTTTTGTCAAAAATATAACATCATACTAGGGCATTCCACAACTTACTACCCACAAGGAAATGGTTTGGCTGAATCATCCAACAAAAGCCTGATTACCGTGATAAAAAAAGTTTTGACTGAAAACAAAAAAGCGTGGCATACCCATTTAAATATGCTTTATGGGCCAACAGAATAAGTA